>JAOBYG010155422.1:0-10599 GCA_025403545.1 Epizoanthus stellaris
TACTGGAGTCAGATACAGTTAATTGTTTCCCCTTGAAGGGTTGTTGTAATCATTGTAAGTTGGGAGATGGAGAAAGTACTGGAGTCAGATACAGTTAATTGTTTCCCCTTGAAGGGTTGTTGTAATCATTGTAAGTTGGGAGATGGAGAAAGTTTCTCAGCTCAAACTTTAAATATAGTGACGTTGGTTTTAGAAGAGTATAGCGTGGATTTCCGAAAGTGAGAAGAAACAGCACGCGCTTAGAAATCGGGAGAGTTCAAAAGCGGAAGGCATTGTTCTTATATTTGGGGTCTAGTTCCGAGATACGTGTGTATATTTGTAAAATGTGTGTGTGTGTGGCAGGGGGGGGGGGGGGTACAACCATCCACTATACTTTGTGTTACAACCACACATCAAAACGATGAGCAAAAACAGCGGTCATTACTGGTTTCTTGTTCTTTGCATTCTTACAACATACGCAAATGTTACCATAAATGGGCTTCACGCACACACTCAATAAGTCAAATTACTGTCAGCAGTATTCTGCTTGCTGCAAACATATTGTTCAACGTAAGTTATTTAGAATGTGCTATATTCTAATTTCAAATATTATCAGGTGTACCAAGTCCTCATGTGACAGATATTTGGTCATTGAGTTAACGTTAGTATCGACCTGTCTTAAATACTCAAAACAATAGTCTATTTCACACAAATAGGATGTCTATGTTAATTAACGGTAGCTGTGTATTTGCTATTAATTACACAATAACTAAAATTTAACCAATCAAACCATTTGCACGAGAAGGGATACTTAGCACTTGTCCAGCCCCTTCCAGGAAAATATGGGCGTGGGGATTGGAGAGGGAGAACGATAGAAGACGTGGAAGTGCTCCAATCCCCTTTCTATCCTTCTTATTTTCCTTTTTTCCCGAACGCCTGGAACAGGCTAGCCTTTGTCCCGCTGAACTTCCAAATTCCAAATTTTCATATTTTATGTAAATCTTCAACTCTTCAAAATTAAGAACCAAGTAGCACCAAACACTTCTACTCTTCAAGAGATGCAAAAAGGAATGGTCATGTTATGGGGCTTGCCAACTAGTTCAAAAATTAAACTTGGGAATTTTAAACTCTTGAGTTGTAAGAAATGGGTAACACCAAACGCTTCCTCTCTGCAAGAGATGTACAAATGAATCAAAATTGTCTTCAGCAAGGCAAGGGTTAATAAGTTTTCTATTCTGATAATGTAACAATATGGCCACTTATTTCATACGCGAGTTGATGGCTTACATCGCACAATGGACGAATTTGATTCGGCTAATTTGTCTGAATTCAATTCGTCCATTGAGACAGCGAAACCCAATTACTTTCTAATCAAATTCGTGATGGGTTTAGACGTCGCAGAAGAGACACATCGAATTAAATGCATAAATTATTTTAACATCACACACATTATTATGATGTATAGTATTGGACCTGTACTGTCTACTTCATATTGCACGTACAGCAATAATTCTTCACACATCATTCTTGATCCAAGATGGCCGATGCTGGCGACATTTGGTCATAATCAATTCAGTGAGGTTAAATTCGACTAAATGAAATTCGTTGATTGTGCGACATCTAAACCTATCGACATACTAATAGGGCATCTGAATTAAATTCGTCGATTCTCTAACTGATAACCAGCTCCTACCTTAGCCACCACTAACACTAGCAGCGAGAGTTTGCGACTTGAAAATATCCCCAATACAATCTAAAAAATATCAAGTGGTCCCAAATGAACACAAATCAGATGAAAATCAAAGATAATAAATGAACTTGGCTACGAAAACATATATAGAGTACAATCTAAGAATCTTGCATTT
The DNA here is from genome assembly GCA_025403545.1 of Epizoanthus stellaris. NCBI lineage: Eukaryota > Metazoa > Cnidaria > Anthozoa > Zoantharia > Epizoanthidae > Epizoanthus > Epizoanthus stellaris. Next base: position 1,845 of record JAOBYG010155422.1, read on the forward strand.
GTCTGAACGGAGCCTACAAAGCAATTGCACAGTGGACTATGTCAGCGAAGCTCATTCAGTAAAAGGCACGACAAATACATCTAGATCGCCCTTCATTATTTGTTATCCTACCCTCTTTCCTTTCTTTATCTTTCTGACCGCCAAACGTCAAATCTACTCGCTTTTTAAATTAATCAAAACCATTGTCATAACCATTATAACCATTATTATCATTATTAAGTGGTAAACTTTTTACAAAAAAATGTACGAAAATAGGCTTTAACAACTAGCTATTATTACTGCTTTTGCTATTGATACGGTTACTATTTCTATTTTTCACACGATTCGAAACCTTTATGCAACACATAGGGAGATGGTCATGCCGGTCCAGTTTCTGACATATTCCGAGGACTGCCACGAGAACGCCAGTCAAGGGAACAAACACTAGGAGTGCTCTTGAGTTGTCAAATCCCAATCCAACTCCCAATATCTTAGCCGGTTCAAGAGTTTAGCAGCCTGATGGGCAACTGTTGTTCTATAACTGGCATTAGCCAAATTGGAAATTAGGTTCTCCCACAAGCTTTACGACAAGGCTATATGTAACTGATATTTATTCTTGTGCATTATATTTCAACGGATCAAGTACTACTTCCTCCTTGTTCGTCATGAAGACCAGCTCTGTTGACTAACAAACAATCGGCTCTTGTTTAGAAAAGACCAGCTTCTTTCTTTAGCGAAGGCTTCTTCCATTGTGGCAAACTATCGAACTTGCTTTTGGACATTCCAAAGGCTTTCTGTAAAGCATATAAACAGTGCCATTAAAAGTGTGTATGGTATGATGACCGTCCTTGTACATTTACAGCACGACGCACCGAACCGTGAACTGAATTACTAATGATGCATAGTTGTGGTTACAAGTACATGTAGTCAATAAAATTCTCAACTAGTGTTCGTAGTTTTACCAAAAGTAGTTCTGTCACTCATATGATTTTCTGATTGGCTACTCGCAAACACAAACTATGCATAACTAACTTCCTGTATAGATTAGTGGTGCTGTACAGTTCACGGTTTGACCGTCTGACAAGTCTCTCTTCAGTTCTGCAAAAAGGCAAGACAACAAAACCTTATTCTTTTAGTTCAACATTATACAAAGTCATTTAACATTTGTTCACTGCTGAACACTCATGTAACTTAGATAATACGATTTTCTAAACTCAAACGATAAGAAGTTTCATCTTTGAATCTGTTAACCCTATATTTTCATCTGTTAACCCAGTATTTTTAATTGTAGTTTTTAGAGCTAGCATTGTAATTTAGTAATTTGAAATTGTTATTGTAATATTTGTAGTTTTCAGGCTTGTAATTTTAAGTAGTCGAGGGCCACAAACATACAACATAAAAATTACGAAATTGTACAACAAAAATTGACCAATAAATAGCGATTCAACAGATGTTTGGCTTGCGTCATCTTCTGGTAAAATTATCGTGCACTGTTTGTGTTCAGTGAGCCTTTTATTACGTATAGGCTTTAGCTAAACGCAAATGGACAAGGGGTTTACATTAAGGTAGATACTCTATGAACCAAACTAGTCTATGGAGTCGCTCTGCAGTTCTAAGAAAACGATGGAGATATGTACAAGGAAAAACTGGCTGGGGGAGAGGCCTGTTCGAAGACAATGATGGCCAATATCTTGTATTCCAAGGTTCCAAACGCTTTTACTGATCGTCGTCAGCCCATTTTTTCTAATCAATTAAATAAATGAGTGTCATTTAAACCTAAATACGGCAAAACACTATCAACAATAACAATGACTTCATCTTCTGAATGTTCGACATTCCCAGACAGACAGGTAAGACATACAGACAGACGGCCAGACAGACAGACAGATATAGACAGACAGACAGACAGATATAGACAGACAGACAGATATAGACAGACAGACAGACAGACAGACAGATACAGACAGACAGATAAAACATGCAGAGAGTCAGACAGATCAAAAGCCATAGAGGTTGACAAGCTCCTAGTCAAAGAGGCTTATCTGCAAGTTCCAACTTTATATCAGTGTTAACATCTACTCTGCAAATACGTCCACAGAAAAAAGAAATAAAGGCAAGGTACAGAACATGTAAAGTTCCTTTTGAGTTGAAACATGTTCTGATGGAACTTCTCACTTCGATTTACTTACCTCGAAGTCATTATGGGATAAATAAGCTTCTAATCTTGTTGGATCTACACCTTCCGGTAGTGGCCTCGTCTTCAACTCTTCAAGGCTATAAGTATCCCTGAGAAATTAACCGAAATAATAATTTTACGGCTCAGTGTTTATAATGTCAAAAATCTACAACACTAATGACAGGTATTTACTGTCACTGAAGTTGAGACTGCAATGATTGTAATTGCTGCTGTGTTGATAATGACATTACCACAATATACTCTGTTATTTGTTGCAGTTATGTTGTTGTTGTTGTTGTTGTTGTTGATGATGATAATGATGGTAATGACAATACTGATGATTACGGTGGTGGTGGTGGTGGTGATGAGGCTAATGCTAATGATGGTGGTGGTGGTGGTGATGATGATGATGGTGATGATGCTAATGCTAATGATGATGGTGGTGGTGGTGGTGATGATGATGATGATGATGATGATGATGATGATGGTGATGATGATGGTGATGATGATGAGGCTAATGCTAATGATGATGATGATGGTGGTTGTGGTGATGATGGTGGTGATGACCATGATAATGATGATGGTGATGATGATGATGCTAATGCTAATGCTAATGATGATGATTACGGTGGTGGGGGTGATAATGATAATGATAATGACAATGCGAAAGACAATAATTATGGTGGTGGTGTTAATATAATGCTAGTGATAATAATGATAATTACGATAGTTCTGTCAATCCTAAAATGAGTGCTTACACTGCTGGAACGATTGCTACCACTGCTATCTACTGAAGCTGCTGTCCTTCTTAAAGTGACGGAGACTAACCTTGAAAGTTTTGCCAACTGGTCGACCAATTTCAACATTTCACCATCCTTTCGTCCTTCCTAAAATGTAATAGAAAATTTTCATTTCACATCTGATACTAACATGTTTATGCCATTTTCTCAGGTTCACCATAGTTGTTAAACTAACTGGTTATGAAACTCGGCAAACTTCAAAAGGGGTGTACAAAGCTGTTTTGTTTTATGTTGAACGAACCGTGACCGTGCACATTGTTTTGTTTTACGTGTGAGCCAAAATGTTTCTATTGGTTAGTCGTTCATATGCATTACAAAACCTTTTGTGTTTTGTGCACGGTCAAGGCCAACGAACAAAGGATATAGAGAACAAAAACATATAACAAAGAACTCGCCGAGTTTCATAACCAGTTCCCTCCAATAACTATGGTTTAAATAATCGGCCCTAAAAGTTTATCGAAGACGATACTTTGAATAGTTGACGCCATAGAGTTTTACTAATTAATTTAATCCAGATTCCCATTTTTCTTATAATTTACCGCAGTTCCATCCTGTAACAACTGTCAGCCTCCAAATTACTGTCACAGCGGACACTGTATGCTCTACTCAAAGAGGTGAGCACATCCAGACGTTAGTTAATGGCCGAGTTTATACTAGAGACGAATAATTCATCTACTTTTAAATTCAGTGTTTAGACGAATTATGGGCCGAAATTCGTCTTCTCTTTATTCGTTTGTCAGCACGGCCAAACAAAACTCGTTTCAGACGGATAACTCGTCTCTTTATAATTTATCGATGTTTATACGAAATGGAAGAGGACTGGATCTAGTAGTTTAACTAATTTTAGACAAATGACCGGTCAAAATCCATCTTCGGATTTATTTCTCATAGACAATTTATTCGTCCGACGGATAATCCGTTTTGACGAATAATTCGTCTCTTGTGTTAACTTCGCTGGTTGTATTTGTACTAACCATATAGATCCTGCGAGACTGGAAAGCACTTGTCTGATTGAAGATATACACTTACAAAAGTTATGTAAAGCTCTGTCACTGAAATATAACTGGGTCTCCTCCATCCCATATATGATCAACATCTAACTTCTCCTTACAATGTCCACACGAGAGTGAGTAACATGGTTAGGAGAAGTACGCAACTAATCTCCTCCGGCAAGTCCTTTTGATACAATACCAGATTCTCCCAACAGCAAATGCAGGGAGGCTAGTAAGGAGAATTCAAGTGTTTCGTTTAGGACTTAAAGAGTTAACAAAATTGTTTTTTAGGGACTGGTCGTTATTTACAGCTAAGGGGGGTCGGTGTTTAGAGTGGGGGGTGGGTAAAATTTTAGAATAAGTCTGAAAAGGGGGTAAAAGAAAAAAGTTAAGAAAATGTATGGCAAAAACTTTGGGGGTAAAATTTTATATGTGCTTGGGTTGATAACTAAACACCCCTCACCCCCTGTAAATGAACCGTATATGTTCTTTCGAAATTTCCAAAGCATGACCAGACATTGTTCAAAAGATCTTCTAGCAGAGCAAGACGTATTTATTGCGATTATAATCGCCAAGACTAACTGTAGCTAACTGAAATTGTGAATTAAGGGGATAAATAATAAATACACTACTTACCGTTGTAAAATGAGCCAACATAATTATCTTACTGAACACATGTATACACAGTTTGCATGAGCGAATTTAGAGAGTTCTTGAAAATCGCTAAATTTAGTACTCGCAAATAATAAAAAACCCGAAAAGTTTATTTTAACTCAGTAAATGTGCTTTATATCGTAGACAGTGAATCAACAATCTGGGAGAAAATGAGTAATTTCTATCTCGTCAATATGTCGTTGTGTTTGCTATTTTTTTCAGGTGTTGTGGTATTAGTTTATAGTTTCAGTAAACATCTTTTAAAAAAACTAAAGAAATCGCTAAATTTAATAGTCGCTAAATCCAGAAAACAAAAATTCGTTAAATTAGTCACATTTTAAAAGCATTTAAATTGTTGACCTCGATTTCATTAATTCTAATATTAATCAGTGATCTTCTCTTAAATTATAGGTCCGGCATTGAGAAAATACTTGCTCAGCAGAAACTAAAGTATAAATAACAAAGAGAAAATGAATACTAAAGATAAAACAAAAGAGAAGAAAGATTCAGAGCCGAGTAGTAACAAGACCCGGATAGCATAATCAATAATCAATAATCAATAATCAATACATTTGTATTTATGTATATTGAGTGTAAACATATCAACAAACAAATAAATAGTTTATTTATGTGAAATATATTAATATGGGATATATTAAAATGTACTGTATAACAACACAGAGATTGCAACAGCTTTTGTGCAATAAATTCCTTAATATCGAAGTAAAATAAGATAAATAAAAACTAATTAAATGAAATATTTGTATATAATGATTATTGGACCAATCACTCTAAAACTGTACCATTTACCTAACTGATTGTCATCAGCATAACTTATCACCCTCATCATCTTGCGGATTGCACAGCATCTTTAATTTCCAGACCTCGCGATTAGCCATATATAATCAGGGTTGCCATGGAGTCTGGAAAAGTCATGGAATTTTGATTTTGGTCATAGAAATTACAGACCATGGTCAAAAGTCATAGAAAAGTTATGTTTTTTTTTGTTAGAAAGTGAGAAATGAAACTTTATGAAAGAGAGCATAGAGGAAGAAGGAGAAAGAAAGTGGAAAAGCACCACCATATGATACCAGTACATGCATGCATGCATGATGTGGCGATAGCTGGCCCAGTCCCCTGGAGTGCAGAGCCCCGTTTTTGTTGCTTAGTTTTACGTGACAAGTACTAGAATTTGGTCGGCTTAAGGGGAGGTTGGAGGCCACTTGAGAATATATTGTCTTATCTCTTGTTCTGGAATTTTGTAAATTGGTCTTGGAAAAGTCATGGAATTTTGCACTTTTTACATTTCTTAAAAGATCCGTGGCCATTGAATTGAAGTGACTGTATGGACTGAAGTATATAGTACGTAAAGTAAAATCTGCTCCAATCAAGGATTGAAGAAGCCAAATTGGCTTATCACAGCCGGCGCTTAACTCCGGTTTCCGTAGCATGAAGCGACGGAGAGTATTACCACTCCCCCCTGGATGGGATGCTAGACCATCGCAAGGTTACCCCCAAGCAGTTTGTCAGATTTTCCCCCAACTATTTGCCAGGTACCCATTTATACACGTGGGTGGAGAGAAACACTGTTAGAGTAAATGTCTTGCTCAAGGACAATACGAAGTGACATTTGCCAGGTTCGAACCCTCGAGCTTTGGGTCTTAAGTCCGACACACTAATCCCTAGGCCACCACATCGCCTGCATATGAACTGCGGTACAACTCCGTATTTGTGGAATGTGACGTCAGGGTCCCTGGGTCAAAGAGTATCGTCTGTTAACAGTGGGCCAGTCACAAACACAAGACGACGCATTTGGTTTCTTTTCACCATTTCACAGGGTCCCAAACGGGTTCAGGGTTCCCTGAAGGTCCCGGCCCAAGAAGGTTCCTGAGAAGGCTTGAGAGTTCCAAAACAAATTAGGTGCCAAAAACTTTGGTCCAGACGCTCCCATGCATAGTAAAATATTTGAGGCTCCTGAACCACAAGGTCCTACTCTTTGGGGCCCTGATTTGGGGCTTCTATAAAGCGAAACGCCCCCAAAGACGATTTGAAGTCACTGGCACTCCACACCGCCTCCCATTTTCTCATGAAGACGACAGTATATTTCCAGGGCGGATAAGTACAAACCGAATAGTTTTGGTTCCAAGGTATGCCTTCAATTTCGATCAAGAAAGCTAAAACGTTGATCAAGGACAAAATGTGACAGTTGATAAATCCATCTTTTATGGACGTACATGGGCAAGAAAGCGTTTAACTGGTGTGTTGCCCCATTATTGCGGACAGATATATTTTTTGGTTGCAAATGGTGTGGAAGAAGCCAACCTTTCAGGACATACCTAGACAAGGTTTTCATCCAAAAAATCAAGAATTGAGGACATACATCGGACCATGAAAGTAGGGGTACTTATCCGCCCTTGGTGTCTTTGCAGGTTCTTTTATTGATTGGAGAGAATAACAACAACAACAACAACAACAACAACAACAACATATCGCCATGCTTGAGTTTTGCAAAATAGTACTGCCTTTTCGTATGAGCCCGATCGCCCGATATGTGAGATCTCACTTCACGCCTGTTTGGGGCTGCCCGACATAGCGGAAAAACCCCAATGCTACTTTTTTCATTTTTTTCATTAGCCAGAAATGATACGTCAAAACTGTACGTGTTTTACTTTTGTTACCGTTGTACAAAACTCGTGACAAAATATTATCGAATTATTATAAAGCCACTCGAATATATGTACGAAAATGTTAGTTTTTCTGCTTATCAAAATATCACCTCTCCCGAAGTACAGGGTCTTATATTTCTGAAACGTATTCACGAAATGTTTCTGATATTTGATCTTATAGCCACCAGAAGAGCTTGTATGCAAAATATTGAGCTTAACAACCCATAGGTGTCCTTAATATGGAAAACCAGCAAAAGTTTTTCCGCTCTGTCACTCCCTTGTCAATGCCGGCGGAACGGCACTAAAAGACGGATTCTTTCGATTACGCCCTAGCGCAAACGACAAATTGAAAAATCTAACGAAGCGATAAAGTTAAGAGGTCCAAGTTAGTACACGCCATCTTACACGCCATCTCAAACGTCATCTTATGCGTTTCTTTGGTTTTTATTGAAGTAATAATGCGATGCTTTCCGGGCTTTATAGGATCGCGATGATGACAAGAATGTACACGGACTTACTTAGGAATAGAACCAAAACTCCGGTGAGGTCCTTGGCGCACTTCACGGTAGTTTAAAGCTTTTCCCACACAAACCAACACGTCTCTTGCAACTGAGAGAGTCCCAGCTGCTGAGCCAGCTCTTAAATGTCAATAATTTGTGCACGATATTAATAATTGCCATGGCCGCGATAACTGCACAAGCAAGCAGGTGTATACAGAGGTCGCGCGGCTTTTTAACTATACCATCAAGGCATCGAGGATGCTATTTTGCTTGCCGAGCGAGTTCTCTACGTTTTGCGTTGTTCTATATTGTTTATTTATTTTTCTTGAAAGTATATGGAATATAATGTTGAGCCCCAATATTCAACGTTGGAATTATCAGGCGCCAGGCGGAGTGCGTTATTAACCCTGTCGACAACAACAAATGTACAGGAAAATCCCAGAACATAGCTCCAAGATATGACGTGATACCCTCTTTGAGGGATTTTGCAAGAACAACTAACAGATAACTAAACAGATTTCTGTGGAGACGCTGGGAAAGGCGGACAAAAATATAAACAGGTTTTCGAAAGAAAATTGACTCTTTAGCTATAGTTTTCTCAGCTTAAACTTGTAAATTAAGAATAAAAATCTAGTTATCTCCATTATAGAGTGTAATTCTGCTACTGTTAAAAGTGCTGCTATTGACCGTATATATACTAGATTCGTTTAAGACATCTAGTGCGACGAACTAGTTTGAACGGCGAAACGACAACAACGCGGTTTTCTTAAGAAAAAAGATTGGGTACTAATCTTTAGGGGCCGTCGTAAAATCGATTTGATCACGCTTAACGTCATTCTGACGTGAAGGGCTTACCCCCTCCCCCCTCTCTTAACGTCAACTATTGTTTTTGTGTTTTATCTTACAGGGGGTACAGTAGTTATAAAACAAGCCTTTGGCGAGTCCTCTAGCTAAATTGTGCAGCTTTAGATTAGACCACTGCATACCA
>JAOBYG010155533.1:0-32874 GCA_025403545.1 Epizoanthus stellaris
TGAGATGTAGTGAAAAATAGATTTTTCGGTAATGGCGGCCCTAATTTGCATAAAAAGGTCACGTGGGACATCCGGACAACTTTTTAACATAGCTCATTGTTTTCTACGCATTTTTTCCAATCTGGTAACATCAATTAGAAATTGATTTCCGGGGGGTGCACGATACCCCCTTCTAGCTGCTCAACTATATCGGTATTTATGAAAATGATTCAACAAAGTAACGCGACAGAGTGAATACTCACATCGTGTCAGTGTCAAAAAGAAATCACTCTATTGGCTTTGCTGGACAATAAACTCCTAATTAATATCATCGTATTGCAATCGTACTGTTGATCAGAACAATGGTTAGATAAGTTTGAAATATTACCTGGTAAAGCGTCTGCGGCTCAGCTCAGCTTTGTTTCTTGAGTGACTGTGCTTGGTACAAATGTTGTCTTTCAAAAGTTAGTGGACTTCCTTGTACAATTTGTTTCACCTTGTTTATTTTTGAATTGCAAACCAAAGGAAAACAAAGGCGGCTTAATTGTTGCTCGGACAGGGAACATTCATTTCTTTGTGGGCTGGATTTCCGCCTCTCATTCAGAAGACTGAATGCCGCGTCTCGGAGCATGCAGGGGCGTAGAGGAAACGTGTTCGGAAGTGGTATATATAAATTATATTTTTAGGTACGGAAGTGGCTGTGTCACGTCGGGATGCGATCGATCGTTGATCTTACCATTTTTGGTTCTGCATGGGTTGGTCAGTAAGTCGCCCCAAGGGCCGAGTGCATGGGAGGGTCATGGATTTTTTTACCTTTCCGGACCAAAGGAGGGCCGAGGGGATGAGTTATGCTCTTCTGATATAGACCATATGATGAAACCCTGTAAGGCATTAAATTACCGTAACATTTATCTACATACCGTAAAACTTCTGGTATTAAGACCCCCGATATATCCCCTTGGATCATAAGCCCCCACCCCTCCCCGAAAATAAGCCCAAGAAAAAACATTTGCACGCAAATAAGCCGTGGGCTTAGTTATAGCGGAATGTTACGGTATGTACTGAATACCGCCTATCTAAAGTAGCTATAATGGCTCGCAATGTGTAAATCCAAAAACAGTTATTTTCGCTAAAAACCACAGCCGGCAAGATTCATTGCCCAAGATCATAGTCAGAATAATTATATCAAGACCGACGGAGCAGTAGGAACTCCCCCCCCCCCCCCCAAACTGTCAGGTCAGGTAGTTTCTTCTGCCGCTCGAGCGCTCTTTCACCTGCGCTGTGCTTCGACGGAGGGCTGCAACTAGATTTAGCATGAAAACAATTTCGGAATGACCTCCCTTCTCACGGAAACAGTTTCAATCTAAACTCGGCCAGCCGGAAAAAAGTGTCACTCTGCGCATGCTCAAGCCCGTTTTGATGGTGAAAAGGGGGTGGCCAGGGTCATGTTTCGTTTGCAGAAAGGCTGCGGCTCAGCCGAGTATATGTTGGTGTTTTGTGGTCGTTTTGAAAATATAACAACGATCTATGGCATATCAAACGAGTATGATGAAGGTCGATGCCCAAATACAAGTATTCTGCGTTCGTACTTCGATCTCCCGGAAGTCAGAGAATTTCTGACTTCCGGTACAGTTGCGACCAGAGCCCTTCGTTCCTCGCCGCTGGCCTAAACGAACGTGGGCTCTGGGAACAAGATTGAATAACTGCGCCCCACCACTCCCCTCCCGTGCTTCTAGATCGGCCACTCAATGTTAAGCCATTTGTCACAACATAAAAACTGAAACTAAGTGATGCAAGAGGATAAAAATCAAATTACTGTAATAAAATGCTATACGATAGCATGTCTGCCAATTGTAACTTTTTATTTCAAATTATACAATTTTGCTTACTTTTACCAACTCACCCATCCTTTTCCCTGGAAACAAGTTATATCATTGCTGCAAGTTAACAAAAAGCATGATCCTTTAACTTTAAATGAAATTTTGACAGGAGAAATAAACAAGTTGCTTCCGTTCCGGACCTTTACTTTTGTAAGCTAACAACGGCCATCGTTTGAATGATCTGAACTCGCGATAGATAGTCCGGGCTATAATTATGCCGCCGGCATCCAAGATGGCCGACAAGTCGATCTTTACCTTTCAATACTCGAATACTGAGATGGTCTAGCCATGGAAACCGCGCACAACTACTAGATTCAAATACGTGAAAATGGTCAAACACCGAGTTGAGTCGAACCATGCATTACACTCGATCGATTCATCAATAAAGCGATGCAGTTGGAGTCTTACAGATGCCGCTAAGTTTCAGACGCGTAGCAGCCATCGCAGATAGTTTTGTATCGACCTATCTTCACTTCTCCACTTTATTGTCGACCACGTGAAACGATGGAAACAATTTGTCGCAAACCCATGCTTCACAAGAAGCAAAAGGGTTCAAGTGAAACATGAAAAAGTGATGTTTAAAACGTCGAAAGGGTTGCAGAGGGTTAGGTAACTTTATATATTTTCTGTCCTGTATGAGTTTCTTTACAGATTACATAAGAATCATGTCACTAACTAGATATGAATTCAGTGCGTGATGTCACTGTAGGATTTAGATGTACACTGACACCAAGTGACCTGAACTGAGCATTCAGTTACGTGGATTCATGTGAAGAGAGTATGATCAATCGTGTGAGCGTGGTTGGCTCATTCGGTTAGACCTCTGACTGCCAACCAGAAGGTCCCAGTGTAACAGCGGATTTGGTCCGCCTTAATGAGATTCTCGCGGATTTGGTCCCCCTTCAAAACGCATGTTCTTTCAAATATTTTCAAAACGGCTTATGGCAGCAGTGGGCCTGGGAAAAACACGCAACCAAATATTTTGTACATACAAAAGAGTAACAAGCCTGCTCTCGGGGTACGCCGCTTCGCTCACACTTGACTAGCGGGTCTGTAGCGGTTGTGCAATAAGTACTGTAATCGCTTCTCAGGCGCAGTTAGATTTAGATAAACTTTAAACTTGCCGTGTGCTTGAGTTTGCACTAGCGATGATTTTCGAATTATTTTATGAACGCTACAATCTTATGAGCATCGGAAACTTCTGACAACAAACGAACAAACAACACACAATCAAACAAGTCCGTACTACTAACAACACACGATCGATCTGCTCGGTAATATCTGACAACAAACGACCAAACAACATACAATCAAATAAGTACGTACTACTAACAACACACGATTGATCTGCTCAAATAAAGATTACTATTATTATTATTATTATTATTATTATTATTATTATTATTATTATTATAATTACACCATACTTATGACAAAAGTTAACCAAAGTGGACTATTTTAAAAGACTCCAAGTATAAGTTTATATAGCAAAAAAGGGGACCAAATCCGCACGGTGAGACCAAATCCGCTAGCAGATACCGTCCGCGGATTTGGTCCGGGTCCAATCCCCGGCCTTGCCAAGGGTTGTATTTGTGCGACTTTCTTTTGCCACACCGTCCGTGGACATGGACGTTAAGTCGTTGGTCTAGTCTCCTGAAATGATATCAGTTAAGGGGGCTTAAAAGAACCCACGCACATGTCGAGGAGGAGTAGGGGCTTGCTTGTGGTGAGGGCCACATGGGAGAGTACATGTACGTCAGGTAAATGTGTTACCCTCAATAAATAAGGCGTCTTTACTTTACTTTACGGTCTGACTGTGATGAATTCATCTATAACAGATTTTGCTATTCTGCTTGCGCTTGAGACGAGGTAAACACACAAGTCTTGTAAATCCTGTACAGTGTTCGCTCAGCACACTATCACGTTTCTGTCTGTTTCCTTGTCATGTGTACCTCCTCGTATTAATAAGGTCTCCAACTGACCCTTTTCCGAAATGGCGCTGGCCGCGTTAGGAATGGAAACTGGGGTTATGCTTTGGGACCTTGGGAATGAAATACACAGAAAAATCTCCACGGAATTGAAAACGTTCGCAATATTCCTTTGAAATGTACCGCAAAATCCCGGTTATAAGCGCTGGGCTTATACTTGTTCGTAAGGGGTTTTGGGCGGGCTTGTAAACAGAGAGGCTTATATCCGGGGGGGCATATAAGCGGTATGAAAAAAAAAACCGTTTCGGAATGAGCTAATAAGAAATAATTTGAGACTAACATACAGCATTATCGAAATACGTTTTCCTTTAACTTCTTAAACGTCACAATAAATCGATAAATCATTTCAATATTCGGAACAATTTCGTTAATATTTGATGAGACTGTAGTAAAGCTCTAATTAAACTTATTGTTCCGTGAAGTTGTACAGTGTTCTGTGAAGGCGTTTATATTAACTAAACAAGGAAAAGTAGAGGGGGCTTATATCCGGGGGGGGCTTATAACCGGAATATTTTTTTGTTTACAGGTAGATGGGCTTATAATCGGGGGGGGGGACTTATAACCGGGATTTTACGATAGATCAGTTACCCTACTCTTTGCATGTCTCAACAGGTGTTCAAGAGGTATTTTTATGCTAAAACTGATATCGTCTACTTATGAGAAATGTGTGCCTTTAATGTATATTTATAGAATAATAATGTATAAGTAGAGGGGTACTGCCAACCACAAAATTCACAAAGAATCTAGTAGCCTTATGCCTCGGCTACTTTTTATCAGGTTTTAAGTCCTTTGATGGAATGCCAATACAATACTAATACTATTAATCTGTAATATGTTTCCCTCCCCCATCGACCGCTTTTATCATTCTGTATAGTCTGTGACTGCAAGGATTATTAAATATGTATGTATGTATGTAATACTAATGGCTTAATCCTTTCCATTATTAGTGCTGTTGAAGATTAGCTTAGGTCATCTGTACATGTAAGTCCAACTCTCGATCTCCTGTCATTTAGGGGTGGCACCCCCTTTTGTTGTCATTTAAGGCCCGGTTTAAACGTCGTATTTCTCATGCGTCAAATTTAATTCTAATTGTAGTTGACTCAAATTATTAAATTCGACACATTTGATTTAGACGTCGAACTTAATTCATGACTCTCATGAATTTAATAGCGACTGAATCTCGTCTCCAGTCTCCTTTTGTTTCTTTCAACTTCTAACATCACGGACGAGGAGCAATTTAGTCAATTCAGTTCTCTGTTTCATCATTTATATGCCAATTGCAAAAGACGGAGGTGACTTTCAGGTTTTAAACGTCACATTTTTCATATGCGGAATTGAATGCATAATTTCCATTCTCCTGATTAATTCTGAAACCCTTTAACAATACTTTTACAACTCCATCACTCAGCTCGAATGAATAGTTCTTTGGACCACCAGCAAGGAATGTTCCAGTTATCTGTTTTCCACCAAGTTCATCCGTTAGCTCTCCAAGCATATCACCAGTTTTTACTTCTTCTTCATTTGGACGATCGATGTAAATTATGCTATCTGTATCAAAGTACAAAACGTTATCATCGAGGAAATCTAATTGTTCGTACAACATCAATCTGGCAGATGAAGTTGTGAAGCATGCAATGAACACATTCGTATTGTATGGATCGTCCATGAACAAATCCTTCTTCTTAAAAGACATTTTTACCATGTTCTCATTTATGTAACAAATGTTGATATCTTCCAATTCATCGTTCAACAATATTTCATAGAAATCTTTTAATTCTGACACATACTTCGTTTGTGCCATATTACTTCTTTGTCCAAACTTTCCCCAAAGAGAATTCAAACATTGTTTTGCGATTGCACGATATCCTTCATTGAATTCCAATTTTCCAAGATCGATTTGCAGGCAGTGCTTTACTCTTTTTCTAAAGTCAGCTTCTCCTTCTGAATTTTCGAAATTATATTTACTCGCCTCTAATTTCAACTTTACAAATCTGTTCACATATCTCTTGAATAAGTCATGACTGCTTTTGACGAAGTGCCAGACTTCATAAACTTTCATCACTTCATATCCTTTGCTTCTTGCCATATTTAATTCGTCTGTTGTCCATGTTCCAATGAAACATCTTTCTCCATCCGAATGATGACATTCTTTCGAACAAGTCATCGCACATGCATTGCACAATGGGAACATCAACTTTTCATAATCTTTTGTCTTAATCTTCTTTGGCAACACTGGATGAAATAATCCTCTTGGAGGGAGTACTTTGCATTTTATCAAACCATACCAATCCTCGTTAAAATTCTTCGGATTCCTAATCTTGGCTGGATGACTAATTGGATACTTTTTGAAGTATTGAACTGTTGGATACAAAGAACAGAAATCGATGTATCTTCCCTTCTCATCATGTTCAAACTTGTACTTCAAATATGTTGCATTCGTTCTGCCACCGAAGAATGCGTCACGAGGATGTAATGGTTCAACTATTTCGCGATTGTATGATGACTTGAACTTTTGATATTCTTTGTCATTCTTCAACCAACATCCATACACTTCAATCAATTTCAATCCCAATGATCTAATCGTCTCATTCTTGTTTGTCCTTTCATGCAATGAACCCATTTCCATTTGAGTTTTGTTGTTCAGTATTTCAGGGCGAAAACATCTTGGACAACCATGCCAATAGCATCCTTGGAATTCATACACTGTTCTTGTTTCGTGACAATAACCATCCACTTTCAAATGTTCGTAACCTTTTCGAAACACCTTTTCTCCACCATTCAATGCATGTTGAATCTTCACTCCATCTTTCGCTTCACAATAATCTAACCATGTGATGCTTTCTTTACTAAACTTCTCAAGCTGATGTGTTGGAGCAACGATGGCGATCGTATCTTCTGGCATGTAATTTCCACGATAGATTGCCATACATACTGAAGCGATCGTTGTGTATTGAAGTGGATCAATGTTTTCCAATTTCAAGAACGACTCCCTCAACTTCAACATGCTTCTTCGCAAAATATCAACATCCGATCTGCAATATTCAAGCAATTCCTTTTCCATATCGAAAACATAATTGTCTTCTTGATGCTCTCTATGCCATTCAATGAATTTGTCTCTTTCTGAACTTTTCATTTGATCATAACCATAATGTTTCTTTGCTGGGATATGTCCCACATATTTCGCATTACATGGTTTGTTGAAGTAATGAGGAAAATATCCTTTCTTCACATCTGTCAATCCAAACGTCTTTGGGAATTGTGACAATGCTTGAGCAACGAAACTCAAACTATCAATGAATCTTATTCTCAAATCATTTATTTCCATTTAACATAATCTTCGCTCCATTATAAATACAATATGGTTTTATTGCCGATGATACACACCATCGCAATATGAACGTTGCATCGCATCCACGACTATTGTGTGCGATGAATGTGTAACCTCTAAATTCACTTGTTAACATTCCTTTGCAGAAATCTTCTATGTTCTTGAACACGTGCTCATTTCCATTGAAGTCATGACAAACTGCCAAGTTTACAATGTGCACTCCGGTGTCTTGTGTACACTCGAAATCATAGAACATATATTTTTCTGAGTAAGTCCTTGACACCGGACATGATGTTGGACATCTCGGATTATGATCGCATCTTCCTCCCTTCAGCGTTACTCTTCTCATGTGACACATATGTGTTTTTGGATTATGATATCCTCTGCAATTTTTACATTCTTTAAATCCACATTTGTGAATATCGATATATGGTTTTACAATGATCCTTTCACAAGATTTGCATTTCGCAACTGATGAACACACAGTATCAATTTTGTTCGGATTCGATGATCGATTCTTCAAATGATTCTCGTAACATGTTTGTCCAAAGAATCTTCTATTGCACACATCACAAGTTATCGAATCACCATGACATTTACTTGTTTTCTCAAAGTACGTAAAGCACGATAAACATTTTGATGGACATTTATGTCTATCCCTTCGTCCGTATGTTTTCTTGCACGAATGACAATAACAATTTACTTCTTTGAAACCAGTCATTGATCTTATGACGTCGAAGTGGTTCCTTTGTTTGTAGAAGTAAATCCTTTTCTTCGCTTCTTTATTCGTTGTGAATATTATTTCGTTGAAATGTTCACTATCAACGATGTTGATCTCAACATCCAAATGTTTGGCGAATGTTTCAACATCTGCCAATGTATTTCCATGTTCCGATACCTCCACATTCGCATCATTGTGTAACTTCATTGCTTCCATCCCTTGCAATCGTCTTGAACCACAGAACCCATTCTTCACTTGGGATCTCGTCCTCGTCTGGACTGATGATTGCAAATGCTGTACATATTGCTCTTGCAAGACAAATGGTATCAGAATTCTTTATCTGGACAATGCTTCGCTTCCTTGCGACATCGTCTTGTAAAATCCCTGTCCTTCCTTTTCCCTTTGGCATCTTCACACTTTGTACAATGACCCTCACATCTGAATATCTAACAATCAAATATATTGTTTGTTCGACCATTGCAGCCACAGCATACTTTAACTCTTTCAACTTCTTGAAAGGTGTTGATACTGGATAAGAGTCCTTCTTGTCACTTACTATCATTACTCTTACAATATCATTATCTTTTAATCCTCTCATTTCCTTGACCTTCATAATGATGTGTCTTATCACATCGCTATTGTTGTCGACCCATTGACGACTAATTCTAATATTTCTATTCTTCCAATTTTTCGGATCACCAATAATGAATGAATCTTCGAAGAAGAACTCGTTTGGGGGAATGCTACTTATCAATTCGATATCGTATGGATTCAGGGAAATCATTTCTTCATCTTGAAACGGAAAATATTTTTCACCAGTTTCGATTGGGGGGAACTTCCTCAACTGGCGTTCCCCTCCTTTCGGTTCTCCCCTCACGACATGGGGATGGAACCTATTCATGGTTTCCATTGCTTTTGCACGTTTTGCAGATCTATCCAATACTCTCGTGATCTCCTCGCTTGCTTTGAGTGCTTTCAATTTAAGTTTTCGAGCTCCCTCTTCTTGTTTCGCAAGTTCAATTTTACTTATTTGTTTGCCTGTCCTCTGGGAGAACAAAGCAACCAACAAGTCTGCTTTAGTCATTCTCGATCTTTTCAAACCCATTAATTGCAGAAGTTCCTTCTTCGTCATCCTTGACTCTTCAGACATTACTTTTGCCATTATCCTGTTCATCAACTTTATCTTATTTCGCCTGAAATTCGAGAATGCTTTTGCTCGATCCTCAATCTTCGAATCACCCATATATTTCGATACATTATTTTCAGCCATCGATCCAGTCATAGCATCGCTAGAACCAAAATATTCCATCACACATCACGAATCTATGGAATATCCATCGAAGGATGACCCACTTGTTCAAAATCTTTCATCGGAATCCAAGAATTGAATTTTTCCGAATATCCAGACCACTTTACGAGGGCTTTCTTTCCATCGTGACTAATTTTGAGAACTTTCTCTATTCGGAACATTTCTTGCTTGACCATCTGCACCTCTTCAGCATAGAACGTTCCCTTGATATCCTTCCCATTGAGATCTTTCACCTGGTAAGTTACTGGGTTTGTTGGTTTTACCTTGCTCACAATGAATATCTCTTCCGTCCAATTGATGAGATATCCCTTGTGAAACGTTGAACGCTCCCTTGTCAACCTGACCTTATCACCAACCTTAAACTTCCTCCTTGTGTCAATGTTGTGTGCTCCAAATAGGTTATTGATGACTTCCTGTTCTCTCTCTTTCGACGATGCTTCTTCTGGTGTCATACGTATTGATCTGTGAAACGACATGTTGTACTTATTCAATAATTGTGGGAGAGAATCGATGTAATTCGCCATATTATGTGCTGTGAGATGTTTAAAAATGAGTGCTTTCATTGTCCTTATCCATCTTTCAGCGATTGTTGATTTCTCCTTGTTGTATGTCGAATACAAGGTTATTCCATGTCGGCGAAGGAGTGATTTCATTTCCTTATTATAGAATTCGGTTCTTTTGTCTGTCCAAATGAATTTAGGCTTCCGTTTGCTTGTCCTAAATATCTTCTTGAATGCTTCAACAACTGTTTCACCTTTCTTGTTCTTCAAAGGGACTATCCATCCATACTTCGAAAAAACATTAATCACGAACAAGAGATATTTAATTCCCCCATTCCACACATGAAGCTTCTTCATATCACCCAAATCAGCTGCCCAAATATCATCTATGTGTTTTACGAAGACTCTCCTCTTCTGAAATTTCCTCCTCACCGGTTTATGCAATTCTTTGCTCAATGCTTGTGCCCAATCTCCCATATATTTGAGGGAGAGAAAATCACATTGAACTTGGATCTTGTCGACACATTGGACAATTACTCTTCTCGAGAAACCACCTCATAAAACATCTTGATGGAAATTATGGCCACACTTAGTTTTCTCAACTTCTTGTTCTTCACTTCCCTCGAAGCATATATCGCAATCGGCATCTTCTAAATCACTTGAATCACTGAAACAAGATCTCTCCAATGAATCACTCGATGAAACATCATCATCTGAATCTTCGAAAGGGGATTCAAGTTCATGTTCAGGGTTCTCACCTCTCGACGTTCCATCGAATAACCTCACATTCGACGTCGAATTTGATGCTCCATATCCAATCGTCGACACTGATAATAGATATCCACTGAAACAATGTTGACTCGATTTCCTCAAAGTACGTCCATCAGCGTTCAATGTTACCATGACAGTTCTTCCATCACGCGAACTTATGACATTATTACGCACTACAGGGAATGATTCTCCTTTCCTCTCAAAGTAATTCACCAAGTTTCGTCTGACTTCATTTAATCGTTCTTCCGAGTAGTAATCTTCACATATGATCACGGATGGATCCTTGGACGCAAGTAACAATCCAATGTTCTCATCAATGTTCTCTTCTTCGTTCGCCAAGGCTTCAATAAAGTTGTTCACATCTTCGTAAGCCATTGGACTCCCATTGTCGAACACCACTCTCCTCGACAACCCAATGCTTGTACGTGTGGTCTCTCCATCAATTGCCCAACGATGACGACACACGAAATGCTTGTACATATCAAACTGAAAGCGTTCATCATCACTGTCGATCCATTCAGTTCTTGTTGCAATTCCATTGCTGTACAATTTCATTTCAACAATCACATCTCCTTCAGTCCTGGAGGATCGTCCACGAGGACGTACATAAGAAGCAACATAAGGAAGTGGAATATTCTTTTCAATGCAATATCGAACCAGTCGTTCTCTTGTTTCTTGAACATCATCCGACGAGTACAGATGAGGAATGAATGGTCCATCATAGTCCCTCGTAGCGAAACACATTCCAAACAACATATTCGCACATCCATTGTTCATATCTCGAACAAGATTGCTATGGCTATAACTTGAAATACTTGTTACCTTTACACGATTAATGCGAAACTCATCTGAAACTGAATTGTCCTCCATATGATATACCCTCGAAACTACTCTTTAAGCCTTTTTATGTTTTTTCATCTCGACACAATATCTCCCCTCAAACCATTCGTCCATGCCCATATCTCATCATCCCACGATGATTGGATGAAAGAGACATGACATCATTATTTCACTTTTCTCCCTTTGCGAGATTTCTTTGTTCCCAATCCCAATTGTCTCTTCTTATTAATGATCGTTCTTGCAATCTTCCCCATGAAAGGCTTGTCTGACTTGGGAAGAGCAACAATCGAATCAACCATTTTCCTGTCACAACTATGTTTACTCTCTTTTTCCATATCATAACATATATCATGATGTGCTGCGATTTCATTTATATTGTTATGTTGCTTAACATGCCATGCCATATATTCACCTGTTTCTTTGTCGTAAGTCAATTGTTTGTCCAAAGGATTGTATGGTCCCATGTATTTATAACTTCCAGGTGTCCATCCCATCTTTGCCTTTGGAAGTTTTCCAATCATCTTGTGAAGATTGAACATCTTTCCTCCTTTCTTCTCACTGATGAACGTTGATTTATTCCCCGCCCATCTGGCACATGTTGATTTCATCACGAGCCTTCCATTCAATGTTCGGTAAACATCTTCGCTCCCTGGAACAGAGTATGTTTTCTTTCTCTCTGTAACACAATATGTTTGCATAATAGTTGTTTAGATATTATCCTTTGACAAATGTTGTTTTCTTCCCACCGCATGATGCACACTTAGATCGCATGATCTTTCTTCCATTCTTTGTTCTCGAATAACTTTCACTGCCTGGTACCGATTCAGTTTTTCTTCTTTCCTTCACACAATAAGTCAACATATACATGTGTTAGATAAAATCACCCGTAAAGTTTTTCGCTACTTTATTGTTTTGTTTATCAAGAAAGACGAACTCGTACTTCCCCAAATTATCGAACAAGCTTGGATCAATCATGTTTTCGTTGCAAACCATTCTCAATTTGTTCTTCGTTGTTGGAGGAAATATCATATGTGAACAATTCAATCTGATGTTTTGTGGAATGGCGAAATAGCTTTGACTAACATACACAGGTGAAATCTTGCTATGTCTTCCATTCGTGAAATGGTTCGCAATCTTCGATTGAGTCTTGTTCGACCAATTCATCAAATCATCGAATACAACTAACTTTCTGTCATTGATCGGATATTCAGGAATGGCCTTGATGTCATCAGATCCTCCAATCTCGAGAACTGGATATCCAACGATCTTGGAAACTTTGTTCATCACCTCTTCCAATGTTTTCACTTTGTCTTGATGCCTGTTTGGGGTGAAGAGATAAACTTTGTCATAGTACACCAAAGGCTTTCGAATAACGTGCATCAATGTGTTCGTCTTTCCACAATTACTTTGACCAGATATCAACGTACGATGGTCTTCTGGCCGGCAACACATGTTTCACGGTTGATTTATCAATTACTTTTACGCTATTATAGTTTGGGATCTCCATAATATTATTCCACACAAATGAAAAGTTATCTGAGCAATTGTATGGACATTGCGTTGTTTAAGAAGTATGCTAAAAGCAAGAATGATATGCAGATGGCTGTTTCGAGCACATTGAAGGAGAGAAGGGATGCAGAGGTTGCAAGGAAGGAAGGATTGGAAGAGTATTTTAAATCGTCGACAGAGAAAATGGAAGCAAATGTTACAAAAACAACGAAAGCTATCGAAGGAATCAAAAGACCCGCCATCAAAGGAGTTGACAGACCTGCGATAGAAACCACGAGAAAACTTACATTGATGGATAGACAAGATAGAATGCAAAGAATGATCGAGGGACATAAAGATAGAACGCAAAAAACCATTGAGGGACGTAAAAGATCGCTTTATACGATTCCAGAAGCATCGATTACCGAAGAAGAAGAGGAAGAAGGGGAAGGAGAGGAAGAAGAGAAGATCGTGGATGGACGAAAGAGAAGCATTCGTTGAAAAGGATGACGATGTTCCAGAGAAAGCAAAGTACTACGAAATGTCACAAGAACTCGATTTCGAAGAGCAACCTTTCGATGAAGAGGATATGCGAAGGGATGTGGAAGATAGACGAATCGACCTCGAAAAAGGATTGACCAATAAGCAACTCAAGGAGTTTGAAGCGCTTGGTTTGAAAAGACCGAAGGATCTATATGGGAACTTGGAAGAACTGAAGAAGTTCAAACAGAAGGCGAGGAAGATTAGTTGCGAAGTTGGAACCGCGAGGAAGAGGATTGAAGGAGGACGCGAAGTGACAAGGATAAGGAATTTAATGGTTGAAGGTGAGGCACCTTTTACGGACGAAGCCTTGGACGAGGTTCTCAAGATCATCAATCGACACAGACAAAGAATAAATGACATGATTAAAGTAGAAGAATCCAAAGACAAATCTGGAGTCGTTACAACCCCAACGTTTTCTCCCGAGGAGATGGAGGTTCTCGATAGTATCAATTTCAAAGGATTAAAGGAAGTAAGAACGGACAAGGGAAAAAATGCAATATTATCTGAGGCCGCGGGAAAGCAGATAAGACGTCTCAGCGCGAGCAAGGATGAGGACAAGACGTTTAAAATTGCTACGTTCACGAAGTTAAAGAGAACATTGGAAGATTTATCTGATTTTGATGCAAAATTCTCTGTTGGAAGTGGGCTTCGAAGGAGAGGTGGAAGAAGAAGGAAGAAGGAGGAAGAAGGGTGGAAAGATGTATTTCTCCTCTCCAGACGACTTGTTCAAAAGATTAACATTGTTAGTTGGAACAGTATCCGCTGGAAACAACAATCCAAAGGTTGTCAATGAAGCATGGGAAATCGTTGATAAATTAAGAAAGCTTGGTTCGATCAATAAGCAACAATATGATGCATTTGTACAACAATATTTTGTGTAACTAATAGTATGGATAGACCAATAATTTTGAATTCCTCTGATGGCATTGGTTCATCATCATCTCACGATTTTACCATAGAATTTAATCCAGCGTTACATTTCTTCGATAACGAAAGACACTTTGTTGGACTGGACAGCTTAAGAATGAGTTACTCATGGTACAATGTTACAAGGAATTATGGCAACAACAAGATGAAATACTCTCACAATGGAGGAAAGACTTGGACACAAATAACATTTCCAAACGGCAACTATTCGTACTCTGATTTGAATGTGTTCTTACAAAGGGAGATAGAAAACAAAGGACACAAACCAGCGGACAAAGACAAGAAGGGTGTTTCACTCACATTCCAAGATTTCGTTTTCAAAGTGTTGATCGAGTTGGATGCCGGTTTTCAAGTCGACTTCACGGAAGGATCATTTCACAAGCTCATTGGCTTCGAGCAAAAGATCGTAACAGTAACAGACGAATATGGGACGACGTGGCCAGACATAACGAATTCTGTTGATGTGTTGCTCGTTCATCTCAACATCATTTCCGATTCGATCGTTTCTGGGAAGACCACAGATGTGTTGTGCGAGTTCGATGTTGGTGAACTTCCACCATCTCATCCGTTCAAGATCGAACCAAGAAGAGTAGCATATAATATGATAAATACGGATAATGTTACATCAATGCGAGTGTACATAGCAGACGCTCTTGAAAGACCAGTCGACTTGAACATGATTCCTGTATCCCTTAATCTTTTATTGAGGTAATTAGTATGATCAAGTACAGGAAGTCACGAGACGAGTTTGGAAACATGGGATATTACAATATCGAAGACGACAAAGACAACAAATACGATATCAACGATTATGTTGGTGGTGGTTATTTCTCCTTCCTTCCAAGTGTTGCAACCAAAGCCACAAAGGCAGCAGCAAAATCGATGGTCAAGAAGTTTGCCAAAACAGCAATTAAGAGGGGAGTAACGAAAGCTGGTGAGAAGATAGCAGACAAAGCAGTTGAAAAGGTGTTTTCGAAGAAGGAGCAACCAAAAAGAGAAGCCGAGCAAGAAGAAGAAGATGAAGAAGAAGACTTGGAGATGTTAGAAGAAGTGTTGCAAAACGAGAGAAACCGAAACAACAAGCTCCAAAAACTACATTGAATACGAAAGGTGATGAGATCGCAAAAGCACTCGAAACAGTTCAAAACAAGATGAAAACAGAGAAGAAGGAGTCCGAAACAAGCTTTTCATCTAAGTTCGACGAATTGATAAAATGAGCAACGTTTATATAACCATTTAATATATGACAGACTTCAGAAATCCCCAATATGTTGAACGATACGAAAACGTTACATTCAAGTTGGTTGATCCACTTGTCACAGCAGTTCCGAATAATCAACCCCAATCGAAAACCCATAAGTTCGTTGTTGACAACACGAACGAAGTAAATCCATTGGATTGGTTTAATGCGTATTTGAATCTCGAGTTTAAAGTTACCAAATGGGATGATGGCAGTGCATTTGGTGGAAAACAGATTGCGCCACCAAGTGGAACGCATTTGATGTTCGAGTCACTCAAAGTTTACTATGGTGGAACAATAGTTTACGACTCAGGCGACAAGCTTCATTGGGCAATGAACGTAAAGAATTTGCTTGATTTCACAAAAGGTTATGTTAAGAGTGTTGGACCAAGTTTTTTCATGTATCCAGATGCTCCGAAAGCGGCAAATGCCGTGGTTGCAACAGCAGTAAGTGCTGAAAATTCCGGATTCGAGGTAAGACAAGGTTTGGTGAACAATGCCGCATCGGTTGGTGTCATTCTTCCATTGAACAGGTACGGATTCTTTGCATCTTTTCATGACAAGATTTGTCCACCAGGAAAAGTAACAATCGAATTTAAAGTGTTGGACGATGATAGGATGTTATTCCGATCTGGAAACGATGGAAATGGAAGATTGATATTTACAAAGATAGATCTCGTAATTCCAAGGATACATTTCAATGGTGATGGTCAAACAGCATACATGAACAGATTCTTGACTTCGAGAACTTGGAATTATCTGGCCGAAGAGGTTTTTACAACTTCTCAACCATTTGATTCGCCAAGTGGAGAATTCAGGATCACAACAGGAATAAGTCAACCAAGGCATGTAGTCGTATGGGCAATATTGAAAGAGAATCTTACTGGAATAACGCCAGGTCAAATTCAAACAGGAAATTGCTTTGCTTTAAACACAATTAAATTGAATGGGAAAACTATGACAAGAGCTCAATTGGAAATTGCAAATGGAATTTATTATCCAAGAGAAGCGATGGAACCTGCTGATGATTTGCTTGGGGTGTACAGACATCTCATGGAGTACAACAAAGCATTCAATGATGTGTATTATTCACCGTACATAACTGTTGAAAACATTCTCACAAATGGTTTGTTGTACTTTGATTTAAGAAACCAAGAAGGAAATCTCAAGAATGGAATGACAACCATAATGTTTAAGTTTTCCTTTGGTGACGCAGTTGGGAAACAATACCATTTGTTTGCTTTGGTTCTTCGCGAAAGGCAGCTCTTAGCGCTTAACACATTTTACGTAACCAATATTATGAGTAAAGATGGAAAGATTGATAGATATGAATTCGAAACAATCACTCCGGACAATCCACATGGATTGACGAGAGGAACAAATGTTACCTACAAATTCGTAGTTGACAATTCTAACGAAGTAACACCATATGATTGGTACAACGCTTACATTAAAATTAGGTTCTCCTTGCGATCGGCAGCTGATGGTTCGGCGATTGGCGATGGGATAAATGTTGCAGTTAGCTCAGGTTTGCACACCATGATAAAATCGTTCAAAGTTAGTCATGGTGGAAAATATGTTTACAAGTTGTACAATGCACACTTTGCATTGAACATCAAGAACATGGTTGATTTTACTGACGAGTATGTTGATGGAATTGGACCAGCCTTGTTCATGTTTCCTGATGCTGGTGATGGAGCAGCAAGCAGAACGACAAACGAAGGGTTTAGGTAGAGAGCGGGGTTGTTGAATCAATCAGAGGAGACAACTGCCATGATGCAATTGCATCGGTATGGATTCTTTCATGCTTTCAAAGGGGATATTTGTCCACCTGGAAAATTCGTCATCGAAATGGAAGTAACGGAGAATGCAGCTTTGATATATTCAGCAACTGGAGTTGCGGATTCCAAATTGGTCATCTCGGAGATGTCATTGGTAATTCCAAAGGTAGAGTTCTCAGGTAATCCATATGCAAAGGTTTATTCTCACGTTTTGAACTTTCAAGCTGAGAAGATTGAGCGAAGTCAATTGCTTACCGAACATGGTGGTCAATTTAGCATATCGAATTCGATCGAGAAACCAAGACATGTTTTCGTATGGGGAGTCTACACATCCGATCTCGCTGATCGACGTGGAAACGCTTTCGCAATTAGAACATGGAAACTGATGTCGAAAGCAGCGATTGGAGGTGATCAACCTGGTGGACCAGCGATCGCGGAGTACAAAGCCCTATTGAGATCAGCAAAACTCGAAATTGGAACTGGAATGTTCTATCCAGAAGAAGGGTATGATCCGAAGGAGGAACTTGTCCCCACTTATAAGGCATTATTGGATTACAATGGCTCCTTCAATGTGAAAGACACAGCTCCATTCTTGAGCTTATCCGAGTTTATAATTTGTATTTTGATTTGAGGAGACAAGAAGGAAACTTGAAACATGGACCATTGAAGTTGACGTTCCACTTCGAATACGATAAAAAACCCGTAAATGGTTATTATCTCTTTGCGTTGATTCTGCATGAACAACAAATAAAGATTGTAAACAACAAAGGCAGACCAGAGATCGTTGTTTAATATAAAATTATTTAACTTATATTATACAGAAGATGACAACATATCATTCATTTGGTTTATCGCTCACAAATGGGCAAAAGACTTCAATTGCCAGGGCAATGAAGAACGGAATGCCAATAACGATCAGGTTGAAGCATTCACAATTACATGGTGGAGATGATGTAATGCTGACGAAAACACAAATTAATAGAATAACGAAATCCATGAGAGATGGAACTGGAACAGACGTTAAAGTGTCGAAAGCACAGATAAGAAAGATTGCAAAGAGAGGAGGGAGTTTGTTTGGAGT
Organism: Epizoanthus stellaris; assembly: GCA_025403545.1. Taxonomy (NCBI): domain Eukaryota; kingdom Metazoa; phylum Cnidaria; class Anthozoa; order Zoantharia; family Epizoanthidae; genus Epizoanthus; species Epizoanthus stellaris. Next base: position 18,377 of record JAOBYG010155533.1, read on the forward strand.
TCTTGCAAGCATGATCCCGAGGATGCTTCCAGTGGCTGGAAGGATCCTGCCAGCGCTTGCAAAACCTCTTGGCGTAGGCGCATTGTCAGGTCTTGGATCGTTGGGTGTGAGTAAGATATTTGGAAAGGGACAAAAAGGTGGAACGATATTTATTCCACCAGATTACCTTTCAATGATGAAGCATCTGACTCCTCAATTAACACAAGCCCAATTGAACAAATACATTCGGTCTGTAAAGTATGGACAGGGGTTCCCACTCAGGTTAACGATCAAACAAAAGAGAGGTGGTTTTCTTCCATTGTTGGCGGCAGCAATCCCCTTTGTTGCGAGTTTGCTTGCTGTCCAGAGGAAGTGGATTACGCAACAGACCAAGGAGGAAGAAAGGAGGTGCATTGAGGAATAGGCCATATGGATATGGTTCGGGATTATATTCGAAAGCCCTTAAAAAACACATCAGGGACAAGGATTGATACTGGGAGACATATTTTGAAACCAAAGTTTGTTGATGAAGCAATATCGAATCATGACATAGAGAATTGGGTGAAATATTTGAAAGTGAAGAATTTTGTTGGTGTATTTTCGAAAGATGTAATCACGAAAGCACACAATGGTTACTATGTGATTAATCTCGATGATGATGTTGGACCTGGAACGCATTGGGTTGTTATGTTGTTGAAGAAGGGTAAAATAGATTATTTCGATAGTTTTGGAATGAGATGTCCTCAAGAGATTTTGAATTTGGCAGATAACACAAAGAGATCAGTGACATTCAACACAACACAGTTCCAACATGTGAAGAGCAATTTGTGTGGCTATTTCTGCTTGTACTTCATGAATGAAACATTCCATGGCAAGACGTTCTTTGAAACGATCAAACCATTGTCGCACAGGAATATGCATTACAATGAATTGTTCATGAAATTGTACTTTAAAAATATCTAACGTATTATATGGGTTACGTGAAGGACGATGAAGAGTTTAAATGTGCCGGAAGACGGGCGAGAGGATTTCCAGGTCCTGTTGGACCACAAGGTGCCAAAGGAGAACAAGGTGACCAAGGATCGAAGGGATTGAAAGGTGACCAAGGTGACCAAGGATTGAAGGGAGATCCAGGTGTTCAAGGTTTGAAGGGAGATCAAGGTATTCAAGGCTTGAAAGGATTGAAAAGTGATCCAGGTATTCAAGGCTTGAAAGGTGATCGAGGTGTTCAAGTTATTCAAGGCTTGAAGGGTGATCGAGGTATCCAAGGCTTGAAGGGTGATCAAGGTATTCAAAGCTTGAAAGGATCGAAAGGTGATCAAGGTATTCAAGGCTTGAAAGGTGATCGAGGTGTTCAAGGAGACAAGGGCGATCGAGGTCTTCAAGGATTGAAAGGTGATCAAGGTATTCCAGGCTCGAAAGGTGATCAAGGTACGAGAGGAGATAAGGGTGATAAAGGTGATCCAGGTATTCGAGGATTGAAAGGTGATCAAGGTGACAAAAGTGATCAAGGTATTCAGGGAGCAAAAGGATCCAAGGGTGATCATGGTTCGAAGGGAGACCAATGACCAAAAGGTCTTCAAGGAGACAAAGGTGACAAGGGAGATAAGGGAAATAAAGGAAGTGAAGGAGAAAAGGACAAAGAGGACTTCAAGGTATACAAGGAGCCAAAGGTGACAAGGGAGATAAAGGACCAAGAGATCTTCAAGGAGATAAAGGAGACAAAGGAGATAAAGGAGATAAAGGTGATAAAGGTGATCGAGGAGTTGGTGGAGGGAGTGGTGATCCAACGGTAACGAAGAATCTGGATATGAAAGGTTTTAAGATAACAAACATTGCTCCTTCGACGGCTTTTGATGATGTGCCAAACAAAGAGTACGTTGATTACCATGGTATTGGATACACAAGGAATTCTATCAAGGATTTGAAACCTGCAGATTTTACGTTATTGCCAAGTACGTTAATTGTTTTCGTTGATGACGAGTTGACGAAGCATCATAACAAGGCTCCATCGATAATCGTTAAGAAGACCGATGGGATGTCAGCAACCTTAACGTGCAACGTTGGAAAATTGCAAACAAATAAGGAGTACACGATCAGGATCGAAGCGATCACTCGTAGCAAACCAAGTATCGCTGGATGTGGTGATGCAAGATTACAAGTTGTACCAATCGGAAATCATTTCACAAAGGAGGATTATTCAACGAACATCGTGATAAGAGACCTGGTTTTGACATCAACTGATGGAAGTTTCGATTCAACATTGTTGATCGATATCACAGATGTGAAGGATTCGGTAATTGCATTTTACATAAGTGGTGTAATTGGAAAGACGAAGTACATCAATCCAACTATCGCTGACTTGGATCATGCAATTGTGAAACCAAGCACACCGAAAATAACACCAGGTGGAAACTACGATTTTGAGGATAAAAGGTTGATGCGTGTTGGATCGCCAATCTCAGATACGGACGCCTTTACATTGGGGTATATGAATGAAGCGAGAAGATTCCCTGTGGAATCCGCAACGAACGCATTCAACTTCCTCGAAATAAAGCATTTGAAACAACTAACGGGGTTCCTTGCTCCTTTCACTGTAGTGGACGAGAGTGTTGACACGTTCTCGAGAAAGCATTATGTTCAAAAACCAATTGGAAAATCAGTTATTTCAGCTGGATCGGGAGCGTCCTTCATCTTGGATTTTGAACAGGCGATCGCATTTAATTGTATTATTCGCATAGATGTCATTACGACCAGATTGGACAGTACAATAACGTTGTCTGCTGAAAAACCTCCAAATACTAATTTCAAAATAACGTACAAAGACATCCCAACAGGTGAAAACTTCAAAAGAAGCATAAACGTGTTTGTTGCCAAAAATACGTTCGTTGAAACCAAGATTGTGATAAAAACGTCGCTAACCCAATCATCAGCTGTGTACTACTACATATATGGAATGGCCCTTTTCGAAGACAGAAAGGAATTCATTCCATTCGATCTTGGAGTGTTCAACGACAAAATAGCGATATTTGATTACGAAGTTAACGTGAAAAACAAGAAGATAACGAACGTGAAGCAACCGACAACGAGAAACGATGTTGCAACGAAGAGATATGTTGACGGCATCCAATTTAGTAGTTTTACAGGGTGGAAGAATTACTTTGCTTATTTGAATTATGGGAATTTCGAAGCAACTCATGGATCAGCAACGATTCGAAAACCAACAGCAAACGACTTCATGTTTGTAAGAGATCTACACAATTCTCTTCCGCTCGTAATAGCACAAATGACTGCTCAAGCAAACTCCTTCATCAAGTTGAAGATCAACCTTGGAAGATTGAATATTGCAAAAAGGTATTGCTTACGAATCGAAGCGCTAGTTGACAAAACACCAAAATCAATGAAGATCAACATCATCGAAGAAACAAGTACGAACTTAACAATTTCAACTAACAGGAACGACAACATGAAAACCATCGATGACACCAACATCATATTCATACTAGTACAACTCATTCCACAACAAAACGTAGACTCCATACTAACAACGCACATTAGACTTATTCAAGGAGCAGTGGATTCGAAAGTAGCTATCTACGCATATGGACTAGAAACAACTCTTCATGGAGTTAAATCCATTCCCTCGTACGCACTAGAACTAAACCACATTCCACCACACGTTAAAAGAGGATACATATTCGAAGTTGGTGATAGATGCGGAATTATCAATGTGAAAACAACTGGAAAAAATCCTTCATTAAGTGGATATTCGTGGATAACAGGTGAATTATCAACGATAAACATTAGCAATCTAGTTTCAGACCCAAACGACCAAACTAGTTTCTACGTGTTTGCAAAGGAAATTACAAGACAAGACTCACTAAGGAATATGTTCGAACTATCATTTCCCACTCATGTCACACCAAATCAAAGCAACGTCTACCAAGACAACCACATAAACAATGGGAGATGGGAAATTCTTTCATTAGATGCAGCGAACACATCTGGAAACAAAGTTGGAGATATTACACTGGACAAATCGATATCGACGAGTAGTATCAATCTAACGAACAAGCAACAGGGAACGATGAGATTGGTGTTTGTGTTGATTCAAGGAAAAACATCCACTACTGGAAAGATATACGGAATCACGTTTCAAACAGAAACAGTTATCTGATTAATTATATGGGCTATTCAAAGGTAAAGCACGCAATTCACGTCAATAACATAATCGTTCCAACACAAGGGCAAAGTCAAAGTTCGCCAACACCAATGAACAATTCACCGATATCGCTATCTGGAAGTAACAACTCGGCAATCAGTGTTCAATCACCAAAGAAATCAATAAAGGAAATATCACTAATTTTGTCACAAGCCGACACGGATTGGATCGACCTTGCATCGTACGATCTTGATATTACAGCTGCATCAACAGAAGGTTTGTTCAAAATTTGTTCATGCATTTCGATTGGCAGTACTGGATCTTCAGGAAATTTTTATTTCAGATGGAAACATTCAACTCCAACTTCAACACGATTTATCGGTATTACCAAACTTCCTTCCTCATCGTTCCAACCAAGGCAGACAATCGCTGGTTTTGGATTACAACAAATAAATAGCGAAGCAATGAATTCATTGGTTGATGTGACATTCATGGAATTCACATCTCCAGCAAATACATTACATTCATTTCAACTACAAATGAAAGTCACGGATTCCAGCACAATGTTTTTGAACACGTTATCAACACAAGCCAACCATCCATTCGTTGGATTTACAAAATCGACCATCGCTGAGAGATCCCTGAGAAGTTTAAGAAGGAAACGAGGCTTGGAATAGTTTCTTTCACAAATTAATTATGTAGCTAAATACATGAGAAAAAGAAGCGTGATAGATTTCAACTACATCGATGAGGGATTGACGAAATCCCAAAACATCATGTTGAAAAAGTTGTATGGATTTTATCACAAAAAGATGATATGTTACAAATATGCTTTCACAAAGTTTAAAAGGATAAGTGCAACAATCACGATTTCATCAATCACCCTTACAACGGTTGGAACAATAGTTGGATCAGTCACATTGAATCCAATAATCCTTGGAACAATAACTGGATGTGGAATATTAATACAAGGATTCGCAAAGATAAAAAATTACGATAAACTAAAGGAATCAACATTATTCGCATTTCAAAGTTATCAAAAAGTTCTCAATAAAATAAGATCATATTTGCGAGGTGAAGAATTCGATATGGATGATTTGACAATCGAACTTAGATGGTTGGATGATCTCATCGCTGACACAGCTCCGTTCGTTGGAGACTATGAAAAGAGATACAACAAAAATTTCAAGTCTCAAGAATTTCTTGAATGTCATCTCGAACAATATCATGAATTTGTTCCCATCAATGGAAGTACTGCTGTTTAGTTTTCGATAACTTTGGAACTCCCCAATTTTTATCACAAGCAATATTCATTAAATTGAAAACACGAGAAATAATAAATTTTAAATTAACAACTCTTTTTTTACCTTCATTAATTGAACACAAATATCTGTTCGATGATTTTGATGATGTCGATGATCTTCTCTTGTTCTTGATATGTGAAATATATTTTACCATCAAATAATATGTCAAGCAAAACATTCCTCAAATGGTACTTCCTATTGTAAATCGTTCTGTGTCTAAATTTATGAATATTTTCATGAAAATTAACATATTCCCCAATTGGAGCTCCACAAGTTGTGATTCCACAATTTCGACAAACTACGCCTTCGAAACCTTTTACAATATCTTTTCGATTACAACAATTTCGATAATCTTTTGATGGATAATAGAATGCAAACACCAATAGTACGGATCCATCGAATAATATCGTGAGATGTCTTTAAATGATAATGTGTTTAAAAGTGATGAAATTTTATATAACGTATTATATGGAGGGGGCCGGAGGCCCCTGACCATTTCGCTGGTTTCTAAGGTAATTATCATGGTAATTATCTTGGAAAATTACTTGAAAATCATGTTCCTTATGATCATACAGGTCAATTTTAAAGTGATAAGCGAAGGCTTGGGAAGATGATGATGATAGATTTAAAGTGCTTAACAAGACAAAAAATCTTCGTTAGAAAGAAGGAAAAGAATGGTGCAATCAAAAGTGGAAAGTGGAATGAAGTGGTGCAAGATGATGCCATTTTGAAATGGTTAATAATATTATTAGAAAATATCAATTATGGAAAAAATGTTTTGAAATATAAATTATGAAAAATATTATTAGAAATATTAATTATGAAAAATATTGTTAGAAACATAAGTAGTATATAAACGTGTATGATAGATCAGCGAACGAAGTGAGCTGAGCTATATACACGTTATATACTACTGACATTCCTTTCCCCCACCCTATCAGAATTGTCTGGATCCATCCCCCGCAGTCACAATTGTCCTGAACTAATCAGGTACCACAAATAAAAATCTGACACAAACCATACCTCCTCCTGAATGTAGATACCACAGAAAGAAGAGCAGTGACAAATCATGAGCTTCAGATGCTAGCATCCCTTGCACAAAACATGATGCAACAATTCTGCCAATCCTACAATGGCAACAACAATTTTAAACTTTGTTACATTATATACATTATTTTAATTTTAATTAAAAGTGTCTCTCTTGAGCTATTGCTTTGAGTTGAGCAAAGGCAGATAATATATACTGTACTCATATGTCCCATTTACACAATAAAACAGTAAAAAGGGAATGACACGGATTGTGCACAATTAAAAAGACTCCACACATGCATACATCTAGCTCGACCTGGGCACTCTATTTTCCTCTATGTTTAATTTGTGTCTCTATCTGCTGCTATCTCAGATATGCTCTGCCTTTATATTGGCGTATTATATCTGTCTCCATCTCTCTTTATCTATCTATTTTCATCTAGCTTTCTGTAGTCCTGTATCTGTCTCCATTTGCCGCCATCTGTTTGTTTCTTTTTGTCTCCATCGGTGTCTCCATCGGTGTCTCCATCGGTGTCTCCATCGGTGTCTCCATCGGTGTCTCCATCGGTGTCTCCATCGGTTTCTCCATCTGCCTCTATCTACCTCCATCTATGTGTACTTCTATCTACTTCCATCTGAGCAAGTCTGATCTGCATAATTATATGTGTCTCAATTTACCTCCATCTGCATGTAACTGTCTCCAACTCCATCCATCTGTCTCCAACTCCCTCCATTTGTCTCCATCTGTCATTACCTGCCTGTAACTGTCTCTATCTGTCTCCATCTGCCTCTATATCAACCTCCAATTTGCTTCGATCTATCTCTATCTGCCTCCATCTAATTACATCTACGTGCATCAACATCTGTCTCTATATACCTCTACCTGCTTCCATCTGTTTCCTGATGTCTATATATGCTTCCAAAAATTACATAGAGATCCCTGTAGCAATACATTGTGTCACACAGAAGCGAAGCAGTTGATATAGCTTGATCATTATAAGCCAAAAATAATGAATCCAAACCTTGTCCAGCAGGTTCTATCAATGTATTCCTTGAGGGTCATATCATCCCACTGAGTGGCCAGGGGGGCTAACCATGGTGCATGTAGTGGCACTTGCTTGGCCATCTTGTCTACACTCTGCCAATAGTTATTAAGGTCTAACACAGCCATCAGTGACAATCCTGCACCAGGCATCCCTCCACAACGCACTCTTTTCTGGCCCTGACACAACATAATTTTTATAAGTAGAAAAGTTTAAGGACAAGGACAAATATTATGATCTTAATAATCTGTGGTTCCTGCCCCACAGAAGGTTTTTTACGCTTGGAGCCCCCTCCCCACCCCTCTGTAAATTCACATTCTGGCCCATAGTTTCCTTTAAAAACCTTGGCTTCTGAGACCCCTCAAATTTTCAAAAACCTTCCATGGGGGTATGGTTATTTTCTAGAACCACACAATAATGGCAAGGGTACATGATTTGGGACATGTCATTATTTGTAGGGAATGTTAGGTCAGTTAACTCTTGTTGGATTCATACATTTTTTAAACCACCCATATCAAGTTTCCAGCACAATTTCATACCCCTATCAAATCTAAGATGACCTTCAATGTAATGATTAAAAAGATTGTCCTCTAGATATAAATGTAAATAAGGGAGCAGGTCAAAGCACAGCGACGCGCTTGCTACGATTACCCACTTTCTTCAGCAGACACAGCTGTCAGCATACCACTCCCTTCCCCATTTTGACCATGCACCTACAGTATTTCGATTCTGGGGGTATCCAGTAATGATTTCAAAACAGGAAATGAAATGATAGTGTTAGACAAAACTGGCCATGTACGTGTTTGCTTTTAGATTTTGCCTCTTAATGTCAGAAATATTAAATAGCTCTTTTAAATATTGGGTTTTAGTTCCTGATCAGAAACTAGGTGGTTACAGTCAGGTAAGCTGAGGCCAGCATCTGGAGAGATAGTGCTTTATTCTGGGCATGAAGAAGAGAATGCCCCCCACACAAGAGGCTGTGGCCCTAATGCTATCAAGCGAGGCACAGCAGGCTCTCATCAGCTGGGAGCCAGTGAGTTATAGGATCATTGCAGTAAAGTTCAATACCAAGGAGAAGAACATCAAGATCAGTATTATCCAGTGTTATTCTCCCACTAATGATGCATAGGAAGTGAAGAAGGAAGAGTTCTACAAGCAGTTACAAAGTGTTCTGAGTAAGCAAGGGGCGAAAGACATCACCATTCTTATGGGAGATTTCAGTGCCAAGATAGGAGCCGACAACACAGGATATGAACTGTTTGCTGACCTGTGCACCACGAACCAATTAGTTATTGGAGGTAGTGTTTTCCCACATAAACGTATACATAAGGCAACTTGGAGATCACCGGACCATTAAGGGAGAACCAAACCGACCATGTGTGCATCAGTCAAAAGTTCAGGCAATTCTTACAAGATGTGAGAGTGAAGAGAGGCGCAGACGTAGCATCATACCATCACCTTGTTCTGGCACTCAAGCTGCATCTGACATGACATGTGCCTCCAATTGGCTCACAGATACAATTTAATTTGGACCTTCTGAGGTGTAAAGGTGTAGCAGACCAATTCCAGATCGACCTTTCTAACAGGTACCAGGTGTTACAAGAGCTGTATGAAGACAGTGAAATGGACAGTGAGACTGAGTGGCAACAGGTAAAGAAGATGTGGATTGATACCTGTAAAGAGTCATTGGGCAGGAAGAAAATGCTACACAAGGACTGGATTTCTGTAGACACTACGGAAACATTGCATTTAGAAAGGATAAACAAAGCAGTGTTGAATAACAGCCGGACATGAGTGGCAAGAGCAAAAGCACAAGAGCAATACACTAAAGCCCATAAGAGGTTAGGAGGAGTATAAGGAAAGATAAGAAAGATTATGTGGATAGTTTAGCCAGTCAGGCACAGGAGGCAGCAGCACAGAGAAACATGAAGGACCTTTACACCACTACCAAGAAGCTAGCAGGCAAGTACCAACGGACAGAGAAGCCAGTGGGCAAGCCACTTGCTACAGTGGAGGAACAACTTCGAAGATGGGTTAGAACAATTTGGAGAGTTATTGAATCAACCAGCTCCCAACAACCCTCCAGATATTCCACCAGCGAAGACAGTACTTCGTTTGAATTGCGAAAAGCCAAGTAAAGCCGAAATTAGGATAACCATCACGACGCTGAAGAATGGAAAGGCAGCTGGGCCAGATGGAGTACCAGCAGAAGCAATGAAAGTGGACATAAGAACAACAATTGACATACAGTACTTCACAACCTGTTTGGGATGATTTGGGAAGAAGAGGAGATTCCAGAGGAATGGAGGGAGGAACTAATTAATAAAGTGCCCAAGAAAGGAGACCTGAGAGAGTGACCAACAACTACAGGGGTATCATGTTGCTGTCAGTTCCTGGAAAGTATTGAACATGATCCTGCTGGAGAGGATGAAGTCAGCAGTGGATACCATACTCCGAGACCATCTGGCAGGCTTCCGACAAGATAGATCCTGCACGGACCACATTTGCACTCTGCGCATCATTGTGGAACAGTCACTGGAATGGAACTCACCCCTCTATGTTAAATTCGTCGACTATGAAAAAGCCTTTGACAGTGTAGACTGAGATACATTGTGGAAATTAAAGAGGCACTATGGTATCCAGTAGCGTAGCCAGCCTTTAAGCCATTAAGCCCGGGCTTAACAGGAATTTCCGTGATTTTATTTTTGTTCAGTAGCCGAAAGGCCGTAATTTCTGCTACTATTTTATACCCCAAATAAAATATCTCGGGCTTAAAGGGAAAAAAGGTCTGGCTACGCCCCTGGTATCCCCGAGAAGTTTATCTCGCTCATCAAAGCCATCTACTGAGAAATGTCATGCAGAATTGTTCATGCATGCCAACAGTCAGAAACCTTTGAGGTCAAGACTGGAGTTCGACATGGATGCCTTTTGTCACCCTTCCTGTTCTTCCTAGTTATTGACTGTATCATGAAGACCACCATGGAAGAAAGAAAGAATGGGATCCAATAGAACCCCTGGGTACAGCTCGATGACTTGGACTTTGCTGACGACCAGGCTCCTTTGTCACACTACCATATATAGTCAAATGCAGGACAAGACAACCCAACTAGAAGATACATCAGTAAAGGTGGGACTCAAAATTAACAAGGGGGAGACCAAGATTATGAGGTCCAACACTACCATGGACAGCCAAGTTTTAGTAGGAGGAGAGCCCCTGAAGGAAGTCGACTCGTTCACATACCTTGGGAGTGTGACTGATCAGCAGGGAGGAACAGATAAGGATGTCACCGCTCGAGTGGGAATTAAAGCAAGGGCAGTATTCAGCATGCTAAAGAATATCTGGAGCTCTACTGAGTGAGTACTGAGAACAACAACAAAACCCCAGATTTTCAATTCCAACGTCAAATTAGTTTTGTTTTATGGTTCAGAGACATGGGGAATGACCAAGAAAACCGAGCAGAAGATCCAGGCCTTTCTCAACAACCAGGGGTGGATCTAGGAAAATGTGTGACAGGTTTCCATCAATATATAGTATCTGTCGAGGGGGGTCCGGGGGCATGCCCCCTGGAAATGTTTTTTAACATTAGATGGTCTTCAAGGCAATCTAGGCCCTAACTTGGAACCCTCAAGGAAACAGAAGAGAGGATGGCCCAGAAACAGCTGGAGGAGGGATACAGAGGCAGAGATGAAGAGACAGGGCACAAGCTGGAACGATCTGGGGAAGATTAAGCCCAAAATCAAGTCCGCTGGCGAGGAGTGGTTGATGGCTTATGCCCCCATGGGGTGATGGGCCTAAGTAAGTAAGTAATTCCCACCCCAAAATGGGTCCCTTGAGAGGGCATGTATTTAATCACATCTCTTAAACGGCTTTTTATTTTCCTCTTGGTAGATTAGTTCAAAAAATGGATTGAGTAATTTTAACTGAGGCAGCTGTCCCAGGCATGTGCTTCATGGTCCTGTTTTCAATTGTTACCTTTCGCTTCCATGTTTTTGTTTCCGTCAGAGTTTTAACTTACAACGTCATTGTGCTTTTGAATTGCTAATTTGATGAGTTGTATCTGAGTTTAGGTAACTATGTAGCATAAAGTACTTATTATAGCCGCCACTACATGTAGCTTATTATAAGGCCTTTTGAAATGCTTAACATTATAAATATCAGTGTGGATTGATCTATGCACTCAAACATTTGGCCTGTCTCTTCATATCAGTGTCTACATTAAATATGAGGTTTGCACATTACAGCAATTACAATACAGTAATTTGAAAACTCACCATGTAATACTCCACATTATTCCCATCTGAATAGATTTTATAAGTTTCAATTCCTAATTTCTCGATCAAGCTGAGGATTTTGGTCTGTGTTGTACCAAAGTATGCTCCGCCAAGATCATACCACAAGTCACTATCGGGGTCCTGTACATACAATATCAGTGTCATTCAGCTAGTAGTGAAATCTGTTAGGCTGGTTCCCAAATACAATGGAATGCTTGCTGTAAAACATGCACTTATACTGTATACTTCTTGGATTCATCTGCATCCAATGTGGCAGATATTTAAGAAATCAATATTTGATGAGATTATTACTGATAATTAGTTCGACTCCAATTTATGTTTTTGAACATGTGACTTATTATAGGTGTTAGCTTTGGATGAACTTTTTAGCTGACGTTTTGAGTGCTAGCCTCTTTTGCTCTGACATAAATAACTCAGCTAAAAATTCACAATGAAACACATACAATAAACATCAAATTTTTGCTGATCAATCTCAGCATTTGGCCCACTTGCTGACATAGAATATTCTAGATTTCCACAGTTGTTCAATGTTGAGTGAACTGCCCATTAATAGTGTGAATATTAGACGTGTACGCAACTGAAATTGTGCAATCTGATTGGAAGTCAATGCATGCAGATTATTAACTCTATTAAAATTTCGTATGAGGTTCTGAGGGGGCTTATAACTTATAATTGGAAAGTAACAGACATTCTCATAGATCTTGTCTCACCTCATCTCATTGCACCTTGGCCCATCTCAACTCACCCAATCTCATTGCATCCAATATCATTAATTTTATCTAATCCCAGTTCATCTCACACCCCACTACACTACACCCCACCTCATCCCATCTACCACAATCCCACTTTATCCCATGATCTCATCTCATCTTATCATATTTCATCTCATCTCATGGCATCTCATCCTTCCCTAACTCCCCTCACACCACCTAACCTCACCACAACTCTTCCCATCTTATCTCATCTCATCTCATCTCATCTCATCTCATCTCATCTCATCTCATATCATATCACCCCACTCCACCTCAATTTACCTCACCTCACTTCACCTCATCCCATCTTACCTCATTTCACCCCACTGTATTCCACTACATGCCACCTCAATTCACCCCACTTCACCTCACCTCACCTCATCCCATCCCATTTTATCTCATCTCATCTCATTGCATTGTCACATGATCACTCCACTTCATTTCACCTCATCTCATCTTATTTCATTCCACCCCACTCCACTCCACCTCACCTCACCTCAATTCACCTCACCTCACCTCACCTCACTCTATCCCATCCTATCTCACCCACTCCAACCTATCCCACCTCAATTCACCTTACCTCATCTCATCTTATTTCATCCCATCCCACTCCACTTCACCCCACTTTAATTCACCTCACTTCACCCCACTCCACCTCACCTCACCTCATTTCACCTTACTTCACCTTACCTCATCTTATCTGATCCCACCCCACTTCAGATGAGATGTCTCATCCCATACCACTCCACCCCACCCCATCTCAACTCAATTCACCTCACCTCATCCCATCTCATCTCACTGCACCCCACTCCATTCCACTCCACCTCAATTCATCTCTCCTCACCTCATTTCACCTCATCTCATCTCATCCCACTCCACGCCACCCCACCTTAATTCACCTCACCACACATCATCTCATCTGATCCCACCCTACTTTACCCCACCCCACCTCAATTCACCTCACCTCACCTCATCCCGTCTCATCTCATCCAATCCCACTCCACCCCATTCCACCTCAATTCACCTCACCTCACCCCATCTCATCTCATCACACCTCACTCCACTCCATCCCACCTCAATTTACCTCACCTCACCTCATTTCACCTCAACTTGTCCCACTCAATCATATCATTCCACCCCACCCCACTCCATCCCATATCACCTCACCTCACTTTACTTTACCTCTGATCTCATCCCACCTACCCCACCCCATCCCACTCAAATTAATGTTACTTCACCTCACCTTACTTCACATCATCCCATCTTATCTCATCTCATCCCATCTACCCCACCCCATCCCACTCAAACTAATGTCACTTGAACTCACCTAACTTCACCTCATCCCATCTGATCTCATCCCACCTACCCCACCCCATCCCACCCAAATTAATGTCACTTCACCTCATCCCATCTCATCTTTAATATCCCATCCCACTCCACCCTGTATCACCTCAATTCATCTCACCTTACTTCACCTCATCCCATCTTATCTCATTCCATCTACCCCATCCCACTCAAATTAATGTCACTTCACCTCACCTTACTTCACCTCATCCCATCTCATCTTTAAGGTGGCTCAATAGTTTTGAATCCACAAATCTACATTTTGCTTCAAACATTTGCCATTTTCTTACCTTTTATCCGATTTTCTTCAAATAAAACGTTTTATTGACAATATATTTAATCTTTGTAGAATTTAATGACACATACGCTGGTACTCATAACATTATGTACGCTCTGGAATGTTGACGTAATTCATACGTCATAAAATCACTAAAATGTTACAAATATCCCGATTTTGCCAGATGACCCCATATGAAAATTTCAGATCTGATACTAGAGGTTAAGAACTTTAATTCTGATGGAAGGTAAGTGAACTTTATTTATCTGGCCTTCAATATTTCGTGTTTTGAAGATCACAAAGTTCAAACTGTAG
>JAOBYG010155534.1:0-14072 GCA_025403545.1 Epizoanthus stellaris
ATGGTAGCATTGTTATGTTTTAATTTTTAAAATATTTTGTGGATGGATGGATGAAAGTAAAAATGAATGAAGAAGTGCGAAAATGAGAAAGTGAGTGAATGAATTGAATGAGTGAGTGATCGACTTGCTGATTGACTTACTGACAGACTACTCTACACAAAATATACTTTCAATATAGTGTACAGTAAAAGAAGGAATTCATACTAAAGTATGGAACACAAAAATCGATTTCTAGCGAGGCAAGCAAACTGAAAAGCGAAATATTTGACAAATATTTACCCAGTCACAGAATACGAAGATAGATTTGACAAGACAAATTAGTTCTTCAAATGCTCAAAGCCGAAGCGAATATAATCAAAAGACCACGAACAAAGTACAGAAATTTACTATCTTTCGTCTCCTCTGATGGATCCGCTCTCCTTTTCGGTGGAGATCAGCTCTCAATTTTTCGAGTTTGGCAGATTTTTCTTCTATTTGAGCCTTTATGTTTTTTTATTTGCTCATCAAAATCTAATTTATTTTGCAGCTCATCAAAATCTAATTTCTTTTGCAGCTCTTCGCCAATCCGCTCTTTCTTGAGGCGACTGTACAGTCCCAGTGGGAAACGCTTATTTGAAGGTGCCCTCAAAGACCATTGGTTTTTTTCAGTTGAATGGGGACAAAGTGCATGAATAAATACATGTATAATTAGAAGAGATGTGAGGCTAAAATCATATGGGTTTCGATTTTCGATTTTCGAATAAATTTTGAAAAAGAAAGAAAACTTCAAAACAAAACTCACTTTGGGAACTCTTCTGGAGGGTCAAATTCTGTGCCTTCAGCCCCAATCATGATCTGAGTTATCGACGGTTTGGTGAAACAACATGGCTTCATGACACATCATTGGAAGGCTTTTGAGCCGAAGAAACTGAAAATTCCCGCCGTTTCGAAGTAGTTAGTACCTATGTGCCACAAAACGATGTTTTATTAGACCCCTTTTTCACGGCCAGGGCATAGCTAGAATTCCCAAAGGCCTTTGCACGCTTGTTTTTCCGCTATCTTGAAAATTAGAGCCCAAGCTCTTGTGAACCATTTGGGGGGTGGGTTGGCCCCTACGTGACCATGTAAATATAACCATTTCCTCATGTTATTCCACACTTGCTGTTCTAGGGAAACTAAAACATCTGGCCCCGACACCTCTAAAAAAGCAACTAGCTGAATGTCTCATTCTAACGAAAATTGATTACAACGATGCAGTATTCTCTCCACTACCTGCTTATTTAATAAAACGACTTCGGCGAGTCCAACTTGCCACCGCAGGGTTTGTTTTGAACCGCTACGCCACTAAAGAGGATGTTATAGATCTCGGATGGTTGCCAGTTCCCGAAAGACGAGATCTCCACCACCTGAAACTGACCCATAAAGTCCTCCACTCCCCTGCTTATCTCACCTCCCGTTGAACTATTACACTGCTCTGAGGCATCTTAGATCCTCCAGCAATACTAATCTGTCAACACCACTAGTATCTGGAACTTCTCAACACAAAAGCGCTAAGGTGAGTTAAAGCCGTCAAGCAGCTGGAGTCTTATCATTTAGTCGTCGTTTGGTGGCTGAATGTGTAGTTGCTCGCTGTGAAGCTGAGGCGATATTGCATTTGGTTTTACAGACTTTGATTGTAGCCACTTTAATATGCATCCTGAAATGGATATTTATCGAAATATCCATCATGACAATTATTCAATTTTTCTTTTCAGAAGATTCTAGAAGCTGCCTTTCATCTGTGAGAAATGTGACAGTGTAGAGAGGCTCAGTATTACCCTGCATGCTTGACCTGTATGAAGATGAGGCTATCTGCTACTCTAGACTGATAGTGTCCTTCAAGGATGAGCCGGCAGCAGATTTTGGTGGAGTCACAATGGATCTATTCTCGTGCTTCTGGGAAGAGGCTTACGATATTTACTTCGATGAAGACGTCATTAGAGTTCCATTCGTTCCACCAGCGGCAAGCGCAGAGGATACTTTCAACACTTGAACAAATTGATAGGCATCGGAAGTTGCTGGCTGGAACATTGCCTCCTTTCTGTGAGGTATACATTCACTTTTCCACGATTCACCAGCCGAGAGTGGTTGAAAGAGCATTGCAGCTACTGCCACATATCAGAAATTACGTAAATGCAGTACTCGCAAAGCCACCAGTCAAATTATTTGTATTTGTTGCCCAACAACTTTCACCCTACCTAGTTAAATGTCAGTCACCTGCACCCTTTCCTTGCTAGTGAGCTTGAGAGTCTCATCCGAAACATCATGTCACGGTGTGTCAAGCCTAAAGTGGTCAAAGTGTGTAGCACAATGACAAAGCTGGCCAGGTTTGATGCAGCAATCAACAAGAACCACCAGAGCATTAAGAAGCTAGATGTTGGCTTTGAGACGAAGGAAACTCTTTCTGAAGTTGTGGAGGGGAAGGACGTTACAGACCGTCAGGCTCTTGAGTTCCGAAGTGAATGCCTCCAGCTTTTGCTTTGCCACTCAGTTACCCAATGGTTAGACATTCAGTCTCACTAGATCCAGTCTGCATGGTGAAGAAAGAAGATAAATGTATTCAGGCTTTCTCAAAGCTTCTCCAGTTGTTCCAGAATGCAAATTGGAGAACCCCTTCACATGTGATACCATTCTACTGCAGTACAAGCAGTTTGTTGGTGCAATGAAGAAAGAGCATGAAAGCGATCTCAAGAGATACAGTTGTTCCACCTCAAGACTGGAGGATGAGCTTCTGTTGAGAAACATCGACAAAGACCATGAAAAAATAACGAAAGTGTTCGTTATAGTCGTAACCCTTTCCCATGGACAGTAAGATGTAGAGAGGGGATTATCTGTTAATGCAGATATGGGAGTTCAGAACCAGAGAGAAGATAATCTAGTGGCTCTGAAGATGGTCCACAGTGAACTGCAGATTCTCCCAATATCGTGGATTATCCGATCACTCCTGACCTGCTGAGGAGCTGCTGGATGAGGAAAAAATTAGGAAAGCAGAAGACAAGGGGCGCGAGCGCAAGACACTTCAATGCGACCTGAAAAAGAGATGGCGGGTGAAGTTGAAATACTGAGCAAGATAATTTGGTGAAAGCTTTAAGAGAGAGCTAAAGGAAGGCTAAAGGCCCAGTTAAATGAATATGAAAGTAACTGACTGGTGCTTTTCAGTTCAGTTTTAATTTGAACACATCACACTCAAATTTTCATGAGTCAATTGTGGATGGAATTGTTTTTCGTTTTAAAATTCCATGAATGTGATTGCCGGTATTGTTTGACTTCAGTGTGCTCAAGTGTACTGTAGTTCAGTTTCACAATTAGTTTTCTCTTATGCTTGCTTAATCCGAACTTGAACACTTGCAACCTTACCTCTGCCCGAATGGACGCAGTTACTGCGATACGATAACAGGCAGACTTTGAGAACTGAAATTGTAAGATCTTGTTTTTGTTTTCCTTATCATTTGAGAGAGATAATATTTGTTCGAATCTTTAATAAAAGTGTGTGATTTTTGTTACAAATAAAGCTTGCTACGAAATAAAAGTCGTGCTTTGTCACAAATGACGAGGAGGCCAAAAGCTTGTTTAAAAAATAAAAGTCATGTTATCATATTTATTTCAAATAAAGTTTAATTAAAAAATAAGGCCTAAGCTCGGAGTTCTCATTGGCTTAAAATCATACCGAACAGTTTATCATGAAGCGTGTTTTTATAGAAGGGACCTTGTCCCATAAGGGCCTTTTTATAAAAAAAGTCTTCATATATATATGGCAATTGCATTCCTGTCGAATCATTTTCTGGAGAGTGCAGCAGATATTATTGTCTGCATCAGTGGTTCGATTCCACTCGGATGCATATGGGAATGTTTTGCCAAGCTAAAACAGTCTTGAAAAAATGTCAAATTAAAAATAATTTTTCCGCACAAAATAGATCTGACACTATCCTGAAAATGGTTCAAAATAAGCAAGAACTATCTATAGCCTGTATTACATTGAAATTAAGTGTGTTTGCCTCATGCATGTACAGTACCAACATAATTCTCGTCACAGATTGGGGAACTTGATACATTCAAACTGGGCTTATGTTAATTATATATAATTTAATTTTTGTTTTAAATGTTGAGTTCTTAGTTTATAAATTAACAACGTTGAACGTTCTATATTACACTAGCAACAATTATAATACAATTTCACATGTATTGTGTTATCATTCATTTATGCGATTTTGTACAACACAAAGATAGATTTCCACGGCATCTAAAAACCCACAGGCCACAGGAGCAGGACTATGAGCAAACGATGGGATGCATTCGAGAAATTCGAATACGGAAGCTGCACATGGTTGAAGTGTGATTATAATGACAAAGGAATACCGCACTACCACTGTCAAGATTGTGGATGGGCATATCAGCTCCAGGTACACAATTTTATGAAGGTATTAAAACCACTGGGATGAATGATAGACCAACCTCCTGCTCACCCAGCAAAGAAATGAAGATATTAAACTTATATTGGAACTACTAGGAATGCCTGATGGATCATGCTCTGGCCCTGCCCATCCAACGACGAAACAAGTGTACTGAAACGACTGCGATGCCTGAGGGACAAACCTAAATACCCAACAAGCTAGGAAGGTAAGAATAATTGAAACGTTAGGAAATTCAACCCCGTTGCATAGACAATTTCAAGTTTATAAAACATTAAATATACCTAGGTATGGCAAGCCGATTGTAGCAAAATTCAATAAGGACATTCAATTTTAATTCAACGCAAATTCGATTTCAATTCAACGCAAATTCAATTTCAATGTTCCGTGTACCGAACGTCATTTTGATTATCAACTGATGAGGAAAAATCAATATATGAAATTGGTACAAAATTTTCTTACTTCTTTTTCCGTTTTGAAATTGAAAAATGAACAAAATTTCAATTTTCATTTTTCCTTTTCAAATTGAGAAACAAAATATGAGCAAAATTGCAATTTTCATTGTTAAATTGCACTTCATGTGAAGAGAAAACGACAAAAAATTGAGACATTTTTGTTTCTCTCTTCGCGGCACTAATGATCAAGATTGGAAAACAAAACTTGTTTTGTCATTGTTTTGAGTTTTGCACCATGTCTCCTATTGCTTTTCACGCCAGATGGGTGGGGATTTAAATTGGTCACATTGTGTCAAGGATGGTAAGGAGAGAAAATATTTTCCCAGCTGGATAGTGTGGGACACTGGTTCTGAAACCGGCTCAAAAAAGGTGCAAAATTAAACTGGGCACTGCCGACAGATGGAGATTGTTCTACAACTTTAAACCAATCAGAACGATTATCTATACACGTGGTATACATGGGTCTAGTTGCTTTTCGCACGAAGATGACCTTGCTGTCACCACAGTTGCAGTTGGCTGTAAGTAGGTCTACTGCTTAGTCAAGAAAAGCAGACTGAAGTACTGTGGAAAGCTTTTTCAGACAAAATACCTGAACCTGAACCTGTATCAGAACCACTATCAGTCTCTGAAAATCTGGCCGCGGATGGTAATAGCGGCCTACCCCATCACACAGCAGAACAACTCTTAGAACCATTGAAAGCAGGGAAGGAGGCCACCAATGCCCAAAAGTATTTTGAGGTAACACTGAAAAAAAATTAATATAATATATACATCGAAATATTTTGTTAATGATTGATACTGACTTTCCATTGAACAGTAGTTTTCGGTGAGACATTTTTTTTTTTGGTGCACATTAATTCTGGGCTGCAAAGTCTCACGAAGAAGTTTTTTCTCGAAAGCGAAAAGAAACGCCTGACTTTGAATGAAACTGATCTCCTGCAACATTGTTTGTGTAGTATTTTTAAGATAATTATTTGTTTTTCTTTGATACAGAAGAAACACATGTCCTTAAACGAGGTTTCTTTCAGTACAGTTTTCAACCATGACGCATGCATGATTTACATATCTAAATCTTTGACACAGAAGCTGAAGATTTGTCAACAGACAACATAAAGGACTTAGCAGTTTTGACACAGAAGGAGACACAGTTGCCGCTGTTTTACATCCGATTCCAATGTGGCGACCTGCATCAAGCCAGAGGTACAACTCCTTTCTGTTTCATGACATATTTGCCGAACAGTTTCGCTGTAAGTTTTTAAAGCATTTTAAGAAAACCAAAAAGCTTGCACCGATTTGTCTCAGAGCATTGTGTCTCTACATTCCGTCATGTTAGGCAGTCGTTTGAACAACATTTTTGAAATTATATACATGTAATGTCTTCGTCAATGTTAACAGTTTTATAAAATCCATATTTGGTTCGGACATATTTTGTATATATGCTATATATATGCTGCTACGCTCTAAACGGAAGACGACTGTACAGACATTTCATAAATTTGGCTAAAACTTTACCTTTGCCAGTGGCTCATCGTATTTACTGTTTCAGTGCCTGGCAATCCCTTTAATAATACTAAAATTATATATCAATAATGTCATCATGCTAATGCCAAATAAAAAAATAGTTGGTGAGCATCCCCGCCCGACCACTGAAAAAGGCCCTGACCATGATTTTTTTAAATTTTTATTTTCATACCCTTTCTCTTAAAATGATCCCAAAGATGTCAAGCGCTTATATAAATACCCAAACAAAATATTTCCTCGCCATTCACACGTTCAACGCCGACATCCAGGGCCATGTGGAATACAAAGTTCATCAATAGACCAGTGCTTGCAGCATCACGCTCGATCGTGCACAAAAATAAGCATTGCACAACTTACAAGCAGGTTATTTCCAGACACAATTTGCACATGGCTTCTTTCTTTTTAAATATTAGATTGAGTATTACTTGCCTGGGAAGATCAATAGGCGAATCTTGACTATTTGCGTGCAATGAGCCTTACTCAAAGTACCGTGGCCATGTGTCTATCAGATCGCCAGGTTAAGCACAAGAAGTCAGAAAGTATTAGGATGACAGCTAAGATGCCCCAACAACTGGCTATAGGACTTGCTGTCCATCAAGCTGTGCGCAGCAAAGAGTTAATCAGCTTACTCCACGGGTTTGGGATGTCAGTAGATTACAACAGAGTGCTAAGAGTAGAATCCCAGATCGAATCAAATGTCCTTCAACGAATGGAGCAGAATGATAGTGTCTATCTCCCTCCAGACATCGTAAAGGGACGGCATGTGTTCTTTGCGATTGATAACGTCGATTTCGCCGAAGATACTCCCGATGGCAAGCGTACGTTCCATGGCACTGCAATGGCGATTTACCAACGCGCCGATGCCCAAGACCAGGTGGTTCATGTTAATGTCGACCCAACTCTGCAAGGCCGTTCAATAAAAGATCTGCCAGATTCCATTACCAGCCTCGTGGAATGCCCTGCCCCGCCATTGAAGCCCAAAGGTCCTGTTAATGCCAAGTTCAGTCTTGCCGTGAAAGAACTTCCAATCCAGATAAGGATGCAAGATGCTGCGTGGCTTCTCGGGAGAAATGTGACAAGAATCCAAGCAGACAACTTCCAAGCTATCGAGGCAACTGAGCAGCTAGATACTCAACCGAAGAAGATCACCAGCATCCCAGTCTGGTCTGCCTATAACTCGCTGGTCACTGACCCGATACCCACCACACGAGTAGGAACACCTCCTTTAGTTGCTGCGCCAGCCCACGAGTGGTCCACACTTTTGACTGTGCTCATGCAAGCACAAGATATTAGCGTCAAAGTGGTCGGCCCAACAAGGAAGACAGTGATCTCGCTGGATTTAGGGCTATACCAGCCTGCAAAGAAACTCCAAATGGCACGTCGTGATCTGAAGCACCTCATTCTTAGACCTGGAGAGCTCCACATAGTGATGGCTGCACTACGTGCAATAGGCGCCTACATCGACAACAGCGGAATCGATACATGCTGGATTGAGTCAGAGCTGTATGGCCCTTCGACTGTCAAACAGATCCTCGGCGGCAAACATGTGAAGAGAGCGCAGACAGCTCACATGATCACTCTACAAGCGCTGTTCCTGATGTACCATGAGGCCGTTAGGGAAGAAGACCCAAATTCGCACCGAAGCCTTGAAGAGTCCGTTACACAGTTGAGCGATGCCTGTGCTAATGGTTCCAAGGAGGCAGTGAAAGAGGCGCATGACAGGCTGGTTTCTACCATAGAGTCACAGAAGATTATAGAGAAGATGGATGTGTTTGATAAAGAGAAGGAGAAGAGTCCGTTGTTTAAAGTCGTGCGACAGTACATGAGAATGGTATTGGAAATGATGACATTCATTCGAGCCGTTCGAACTGGCGACTGGGCACTTCACCTAGAAGCTCTCGAGGTATTTACCAAGTATTTCTTCGCTCATGACATGCTGAACTATGCTCGGATGATCCCTGTCTATTTGGCTGAGATGCATATGCTGGAAGAGTCCGATCCAGAGATCTATGAGGAATTTCAGCGAGGAAACTGGGTTGTTAATAAAAACCCATGTGTATCATTCTGTTCACTCGGCGCAGATAATGCACTTGAGCATGTAAATCGCTCGATGAAGGTCTCAGGAGGGCTGATCGGCATTACGCTAAACCCAAACGCTCGCTCGAAGTACTTCCTGATTGCACCAGAGCTAGCACGACTGGCAGAGAAGGCAAAAGAGATGTCTGGTATGTCAGCTTGTAAGACGAAGAAGCACCACCATAGCCTAAGCACTGCTGTACGGGCGCGTCAAGAGAAGAACATCGAGCAGCTGGCTACAAGCTTCAGGAACTTCGCAAATCCTTTCCTTGGTGAGAGCAGTGACCTCTTTAACATCGCGACAAAGGTTGTAATGCCCGACAAGGTGAAAGAAGACCTCTGTCAACAAAGCGCTGTAGGAACCCAGCTGCTGAGCCGCTTCGTAGAAGAAAGGGTTACGACAGGCACATATAGCATCTGGTATCCTATGAAGAAGCGAAAGCTCAACACGTGGAAGAGTGCTACGAAGGTAATCAGAGTGAAAGCCAACGATAAAGTCATCGAGCTAAAAGAAGATCGCTCCTTGTTCGCGCGCATGTCCTTGGTAGCAAAATCTCGCCCGGAAATCGACATCAAGGAAGCTGTTGGTGAATTCGAGTTTAACGTGGTACCAAGGTCGATGTTTGCCCCAGATGGCTCTATGCTTCACTGTTCCTGCAAGAGCGCCTTAATGGCTATTCTGGAGAAGTTAGATGGCACACGTACGGGTTCTAACACGGAAGAGCATGAGATCCCTCCTCCAGAAAGAACGGCTACTCGGATGAAAGTATCTCTTGTCGATGGAATGGCAGAGGTGCAAGCGCTAGACAAACCGTCTTGGGTCAAGAATTGTTTGCAACTGGCGGAACACTTCTCAACACGCGTCTTTGCTAAGTACGATGAAAGTGACGAAGTGCGACTGATATTTGACAGGTAAGTTTTATCATCATTCATTATCTATCACTCTAATGGCGACGGTACATTAGAAAGAAATGCGTTTTAAGTAAATGAGGAGAGATAACGATATGTATTGTAAATTTTAGATACGATGTGCCACTATCGTTGAAGGCGGCGACAAGAGTGTCAAGACAGGGCAAACAAGCGCCAATCTACTACAAGATCACTGATGCAACCCTCATCGCGAAAACTCCCATGAAGAGACTTCTATCCCATGTAAAGACAAAGTCGGAACTGACTCAGTATCTAGCCAGGAAGGTCTTGGAGAAGGGACAGGAGAGCGGAAAGAATGTGGTAGTGGCATGGGGCACTCGCTGTCAGGCCACTCACAGAGATATGGCCCATCTCGAGAGCAGTCATGAAGAGGCAGACACGAAGCTGTTGTTGCACGCTGTCGACGCGACTTCCTCCGGAGCCACCTGTATTGAGATGGTCTCACCCGACACTGACGTCTTTGTGTTGTCCCTTCGACGATACTCGCAGCTATGTGAGGACACATCATTTGTCACCGGCAGAGGAGAGCGTTATCGAAAGATCAAGCTTGGCCCAATTGTGCGTGCCCTTGGGCCTGCTAAAACTGCAGCGCTTCCTGGATTCCATGCATGGAGTGGAGCAGATATCACCGGGAGCTTTGCAGGTAAACTAATGATTTCGGTTATCTGGATAAGTAGAATCTTTAGAAGGGCAAGGTAACGTTCTCATTGTTATGATGTTTCAGGTAAAGCAAAGATATTATGCTGGAAAACTTTCATTAACGCTGATCAAGACAGCATCACTGCACTCGCAGACCTGGGAACCACTGTTCAGCCGAATGGAAGTACCTATGCTGGGATCGAAAAGCTAGTTTGCAAGCTGTACCAGCCAAATACCCACATCACCAAGGTAAAGGAACTGAGATGGCTCCTGTTTCGCAAGAAGCAAGCTGAATCGGAGAGACTGCCCCCCACCCTAGCAGCACTGAAGGAAGCTATCAAGAGAGCACATCACCAGTGTATGGTGTGGAACAACGACATCGTGCCAAATCCAGAACTGCCATCGCCATCGAATTACGGATGGAAATTGGAAACAGGTACATATTAATGTAATATATGTTTATCTGAAATTATCCACCCCGTGGCCAAGAATAATTCGCAAAAACGTAATGTATACGGCATGTATATGCTTTCATTGACAGATGAATGGTTTCCAATAATGACACCATTACAGCCAGCACCAGATGCCGTGCTCCATCTAGTCAAGTGTGGTTGTTCAAGGGAGAGGTGCTCAACGAACCGATGCCAATGTCGCAAGGCCGGACTCCCATGCACTGATCTCTGTAGTTGTATGGACAATGAAGAAGACGAGCCCTGCAATAATGCCATTGAGGAGGAAGAGGAGATGGGCAGCGAGTCCAGTGACGACGAGGAGGAAGTGGATGTTGATGATGACGATGAAGATGACTCGTAAAAATCAAAGCTTAGGTCATCTTTTTATACCGTTTAAGTTAAAAAGGACAAAATATAGAAATTTTTGAAATGAGTATTTGCAAAAAGCCTTAGGTATTTTTTTAACAGCCTTGTTTCCATGCCATGAATGATGATATAAATGACCATGTCAATATTCAAAGTAGGTGCCGTTGGGGAACAAGTGATAGCAATGTTTGAAAGGATGTACATATAATTATGCCGGATATAATCATTTTTTTGTAAGAGCCTCGCTTCCATGTCAAAAAGGTCACGTGGCAATATTCATTACTTTAATGTTTATTAACATGACAGATACCATCCCATAACCAATCTGAGCAAGTTTGGTGACAATTGGTTCAAATAAGCGATAATTATAGGCCATCTAATGTTAGAGCCTCGCTTCCATGTCAAAATGGTCACGTGACCTCCTTAATTATCTTTATGACTATTGGCATGTTAGATACCATCCAATAATAAATCTGAGCAAGTTTTGTGACATTTGGTTGCAATTAGCGATAGTTATGAGCAATTTAAGTCTCAGCCTCGTTTCCATGCTGAGCCATACGGGGCCTATTTTAAAACCACCGTAGCAGCTGCCGGTGCAAGTCGCAAAATTGCCGACAACATTTTCTGTGTTCCTAAGGGTCCCCTTGACACTTTTAGATAGGTGGCTTGTTATCTTCAAGAAAATCCCACGGGACTTTAAATCGCGACATATGCTCCCTGACTATTGTATTCGGTCTCCTTTTTTGTTAAAGTGCGGGTCCTGTATGCTTTTAGGAGTAGCGCCACGCTCACACCGTCCGTGACTTGAACGTGTTTTGCAGACGACACTATAATGGTTATTTGTGGAATTGAACTTTATTTAGTCATGGTATTTTATTAATTGCAAAACTACTTTTCCTAAAAGCCGTGAAAATAACTTGCAAAACTCAAAATTATTTAGAAGTGCTATATTAAATAATTCGTGCTTTTGTTAACATACAATAAAATACAATACACTGATACATAACAGCATTGATTATCATTCTCGTGATTACTGTTTTAGAGTCTTGGGTTGGAGATCGGACAAAAGTAGGAATAGAGCTCGCGTTTGAAATCGTTTAAAGTCTTCATTGATGTTAAATGATCAAGGAGATCATTCCATTTTTGTGCTGCCCTAAATCTGAACGACCTTCACAGGTTTGTTAGTTAGGTTGGGGAAGAATCACTTCTCAAATAATATTGTTTTGTTTCACATAGACTTAAAACTGAGGAGAGAGGCGGTGCTAGTTTTCATTAGGGCTCCGTATCTGTCACAGTGTTTCAAACTCAAGCCATTAACTTGCAATTTGCATTAGTCGGTCTTCTTTTTTGTTAATGTGCAGGTACTGCAGCCACTTACACCGACCTTGACTTGAAAGTGGTCTGCATGCGACATTAGCCTTAGGCTATTTGTGGAACCCAAGAGGAGAGAGGCGGCGCTAGTTTTCATTAGAGCTCCGTATCTGCACAAGTTTCCAAACTCAAGCCATTAACTTATATTTGCATTAGTCGGTCTTCTTTTTTGTTAATGTGCAGGTACTGTATGCTCTTAGGAATAGCGCCACGCTTAGACCGTCCGTGACTTAAGCGTGGTTTGCATGCGACATTGTGGTTAATTACGGCAGCCAAGAGATAACAAATGGCGCCAGTTCTAACGTGTTTGTTCTGGGGTCCAAGTTTACCATTAAATTGTCGTTCATCCATTAGCTACATTTCTTAAGTGTTAAATTATTGTAGCTAATATATGTTTTATGAAACCCAAGAAAAAGTTAGTTCTCCGGAGCGAGCTTTCAAGACGGTGAGGAACTCGTTTCATCTGAAAGTAGGTAAGGCATGCTTTTATGAGTTATATATATCGCTTGAATCCTTAGTAAGTCTGTTGTAGAATATTTATTTCGAACATAAAAGTTTTACTAATATCTTAGGCCATGTAAAATAAATTAGTTGGTTAGCGTCCCCGCCCGACCATCAACAAGGCCCCCAACCCTAACTTTTTCTTGTTTTTTTATGTTCTTACGTTTACCTTAAATTGCTCTCGACATTCTCCAACAACTGTAAAATTCCCCATAGAAAGGGTTGACGATATAACTTTAGTATACTTTCAAGATCGAAACCCAGGGCAGAGTCTCTGCTGAGACAGAGTGGGATAAATCAGTTAACTTGTATAAATCAATAAAATCATAGCGTTGCAATACATATCTTGCCTTCTTCAGTGGTTATTAAGCCATCCAGCAACGGTTCACAAAAAAACTCACTCCCTACCATAAACATTTGGGAAAAAAGGGACACTAACCAACGCATTTTGTACATGGCCTTATATTACTTACAGAGAACCAATATGACAAAATAAAAGGTAGAGGCTGTCCTACTTTGGCAGAAATACCATTTGCGATCAACTTTTATTTTGATACTTGACGCTTTTATTTTCCTTTCTGTTTTTATAATAGAAAATACCAAAGGAAAGACCCCTGGTCTATCAACAAGTGAATCATTCTAACGAGAGGTAAAGTACAGTTCTGCAACTGAATTTACATAGTATTTTATTCACAACAGAGTATAAAAAAACTACTCGTTAGGACTTTCCAACACGATTTATGTCGTCATGACGTTCAAAGAACTTGGCATTTCAAAGAAAATGGTTGTCATCGTTTTTTTGCAACTACGGTATCAACAGAAACTACAAAAGCCGCACCCATTTTTGTTATCTTAAACGGAGTGTAGTAGAGAGGAGCAGTAGCTTATGGAGACAAATGAAACATGATCCCACATTAATGGTAACCGTTTCGTTTTCAATTTTCCCTAGCTATGGAAATATAAAACGCTCCAAATCTCTCGCTCTCCTGCTCTCTTTCTCTCTTGCTCTCTTAATTAGTTTCTTGTTCTCTTCCTCTCTAGCTGTCTTGCTCTCTCGCTCTCTTGCTTTATTGCTCAACTGCTCTCCTGCTCTCTTAAGTAGTTTCTTTCTCTCCTGCTCTCTTAATTAGTTTCTTTCTCTCCTGCTCTCTTTCTCTCTTAAGTAGTTTCTTTCTCTCCTGCTCTCTTTCTCTCCTGCTCTCCTGCTCTCTTAATTAGTTTCTTTCTCTCCTGCTCTCCTGCTCTCTTAATTAGTTTCTTTCTCTCCTGCTCTCTTTCTCTCCTGCTCTCTTAATTAGTTTCTTTCTCTCCTGCTCTCTTTCTCTCCTGCTCTC
>JAOBYG010155535.1:0-10599 GCA_025403545.1 Epizoanthus stellaris
CTACTTTTCCTTTTTGTTAATATCAACACTTTTACAGAATACTGTACAACTTTACGGAAAAATAAGTTTTTAAAAGTATAGCTTTACTACAATCTCATCAAATATTAACGAAATTGTTCCGAATATTGAAATGATTTAACGATTTATTGTGATGTTTAAGAAGTTAATTAAAGAAAAACGTATTTCGATAATGCTATATGTTAGTCTCAACTTATTTCTTTTTAGCTCATTCTGAATTTTTTTTTCATACCGCTTATAAGCCCCCCCGGATATAAGCTCCTCTTTCATAAACCCATCCAAGACCCCTTACGAACAAGTATAAGCCCAGGGCTTATAACCGGGATTTTACGGTATTATTTAGCCATTGGAGAATCTCAGCTTGTTGCTGAAACAGTTCCTTTGCCCAATCTGGCGATTCCTTGTTGTCATACCTTGCTGCTGTGTGGTTTCTGGTTGTGAGTCTTGATTGACTGTTATAGTTGCAGGCGATTTGCTCTGCAATGATGCAAGCACTTGTGTGGTTCCTCTTTCCAGAACTTTTCCTTATCCAAAGTTTGTGTACCCAGGCAGGCCCAACACGTTTTCCCTCAAGCTTATTTTAGTGAATACATTAATGAAGACATCTTGTGCTGTTCAATTACAAATTTCCGGTCGGTCTTCCGGTAAGCTAGATCAACCAAGCGAGAAATGTCACATCGTAACTGATGCAAGTTCTCTTCTTTTCTACCTATTTTTGTACGGAGTGTTGATATGTATACTTGCCAGAACTCCTTTGGGTGATATCTGTTGGTTAGAGCCTTGTCAACTGTTGCGCAGGTGGCGGTTTCATTCGTGTTTTAGACCATAGTATGTTTGTTCAGACAGCCCTTTCAAATACACTGGCAGTACTTATAACTGCAATTAGCATTTGTTTAGAGTGATGATGCTCTTAAATGTACTGAGCCAGACAAGCCAGCTGTCTCCTGGTTTAATCTGGAGTAGATACACACGCTTTGTCGAAGGCGTTTTACCAGGTGTTGACACACTTGGCAAATCGTTATTGTAAGCCAGTTTTGCATCCAGCAGGGAAACGTTTTTCACTAATACCTTCGCGGTTTCTTCCAATATAATTTCATTGTTGCCACCAATTGTAATGGCCTGATCTAGCCTAAAGTAACGAACTAAAGAACAAGCTGCTTGACCATGCCATGAAACATATCATATGGCCAGTGTGCAAGTATGACCAGGTAGGGCCCAGGCACCACACCACATGTGACTATGGAAATAACTTTCTGAGTACCACAAGGAACATTTAAAGCACTTAAGTGTCTAACACTGCAGCTTGAACTACATCCAGTCACTCAAGTAAAGGTTAATAAAGCATATATCTTGTAACATTGATTGATGCTTGTTATATTCTAGTTATTCTAGGATCGTGTGTTGCGTATGTGTAGCATTTATATCATGTCAGTATTACTGGTCATTGCTACAGCTGACTATTGGAACTTTACTTACCTTGTCTCAACAGATGTTTCAAGCCTTATTACATTTTTGCTGGCCTACTGTCATTTCCTCTTGGGACAACAACACGAGGCCATGGCAATTCTGTCATCAAAAAATCAGCACATACATGGTCCAGTAAAATACTCATGGATGTACCTTGAAGGTGCTTAAAATTAACGACTGTTAGTATTTAAATTTCTGTAATTATATGACTCCCAGAACATTATTCAATGTATGTAGCTGAACAGTGTAAAAGTGCAATATAGTATCTAGAAAATACAGTATAGTACAGATTAAAAGGAAAAGTTATCACAATTTTTTAGATATAGATTCTTATATAATTCTTACCTAACGGTTAACCTTGCGTTATTCAGGAGTTGTATTTATGAATGTAATATGGTAAGTGGATTGAATACTTGCACTAACGACCATGTTGTTACAATTGCTCCTTTTCTGAAAAACTGTATGAAGTTGGAGATTCCAATATTAAGAGCTAACAACACATTGAGTTTAACACTTCTGTGGTTCTTGCACAAAGTCATTTATTCAAGGCTTGTTGAGAAGGTTTCTTGTTAAATAATTATTTGTTTTCCAGTTCTTCAGACTGTTATATTATATTATTATACATATTGATGCAATCTCGATTCTGATTGGCTACAAACACACTGCTAAATCGTTACGTCATCTACATACAATAATTTTCATGCATACAGAAATGTCATTTCAGCCTTTGGCATCAGCAGATGACACAAACGTCGGCCTTGATAATACTCACTATCATGCTCAACCTCATCCAGTAATTGTTAATTACTTCAACCTAACTAAATAGTATTGTAAACATTGTTTTCAGGCTATCTCCATTTTATAAAACGTGATATTGGCTCAAGTTTGCAGTGTTTTGAAGACTGTACGCAAGATTGCTCCATCAATAATTACCAGAAGGCTGCTGCACTAAATATGATGGGCTGCTGCTGTGCACAGAACGTAAGGAATTTGTAATGTAGTTGGTTCTTTCACAAAAATAGGAAGAAGCTGTCATCTGCTGTTACACGTGTCTGCACTCTTAGTAGGGGAATAACAGAAGATATTACATGATTGTGTGGAGATAGGAATTTTATCTTCAAGTATTAATAGTTTCTTTATGAATGAGCAAAGCGAGCAAGTTAGAGAGACATTTTCTACACCGGAAGAATTTGCATCTCCAGGTGGCCATGTAATGTTCTGTTTATTAAATATAGAAATGACGACCATAGGCAAGTAGCAGTACGAAACGTACCAGTAACCATGACAACATCGATATCATCACATGTGAAGATTCATACTTTTAGAGCATGGAGAAAGATGGATATTTATAGGCTTGATTTGGTGGTTTGTTTGATACTCTGAGAAGAGGTCAGCTGACAAGTCACATAAACTCTGGTAATGTTGCAGAGGGTATCAAGTTTATATAATGCAGGACACCAATGAAGCCCCCGATGGTGGCTGTTTGAGCAATCAGAAGATTTTTGAGAAACTTTTCGAAGTTAGCCATCTTCCCCTTGTTTTAACACATAGCCTCTCATTCCTGAAATTAGTTGAGTGTCATAACATAAGTCAACGCTTCAAAACTCCAGTGATTGATTGTGCTAGTTGATTGTATGGCTCTTATTACCAAGAAAACTGGCCTACCCCTGCAGTTATTGTCCAGCTCCATAGATGATATGATATTATTCTATTCTATTCCAGAATAAACCTTATACAGCCATTCTAAAGTTTAAAGAAGCTCTAGATTGTGAGTTTAGCCAATTGGAAGCGCTGTACAACATCGCCATGCAGTATAGAAAGCTGGGCAAGTATGACGCAGAAATTACCAGTCTGAAGATGGTGATAGAGGTGAGTATGTCCTGAGATAATGTGGGAATAATTATCTGGAACAAATAGATTATGTATAATTAAGATATGTAGTTCTATTCTCTTTTCACTCCTTCCTCCTTTATATGTTTTATATAAACAGGAGGAAGCTCACAGTGGCAGCAATGGCAACTGACAGTACAGTGGCAGTGCCGTTGCTGTCATAGCGCTGTCCGATGTCATTGCTGTCACAGCGCTGTCAGCTGATGCCTTCTCTGCCCCACAAGTGTACACATCACTGTCATAGCGCTGCCAGATGCCATTGCTGTCACAGTGCTGTCAGCTGATGCCTTCTCTGTTCCACAAGTGTACACATAACTGTCATAGCGCTGCCAGATGCCATTGCTGTCACAGCGCCGTCAGCTGATGCCATCTCTGTCCCACAAGTGTACAAATCACTGTCACAATGCTGCCAGATGCCATTGTTGTCAAAGTGCTGTCAGCTGATGCCATCTCTGTCCCGCATGTGTACACATCATTGTCACAACGCTGCCAGATGCCATTGTACTATCACTGCCATCACTGCCACAGCGATATGAATGCTACTGTTGTCACAATGATATCATTCCCATTACTTTCACAGCACTGTTAATTGCCCGGCATCACTGAGATTCTTGCTGTCCGTCACTACAGTAACCTGAGGAGGTGTAATTGTAAAGATTAGTTGTGGAGAGAAAAATTTCCATTTTTTTTTAAAAACTGAAAAACGTCATGTCTTAAACCAAGAATTGTACCAAAATTAAAATGTTTGCTGTTAATATGTTGTCGAGTTGTGGACATCTTTGCTGAATCATTGATCAGCATATTGAGCACGATTCAGCAATGATGTCCACAACTTGATAACACGTTGGTTGAGGTCCCACTAGCCTTAAATTTACGATTGTAAATTGCATTTTACTATTGTAAACACGTTTCTGAGTGTGACCGGGATTTTGTAGTTTACGATTGTAAACCGAGCCGTTGTTAGTTGCCCTGGTGACCGCAGCAGGATAAAAGGAAACTTTACAATTTTAAAGCTACCCCAAAAAGCAACGTTTATCACTTGTATATCTGAATTATGTTTAGTTAGATGACAGCACGTCATTGTTTTTTATATTTTGCTGGTTTCCAGCTGTCGCGAATCATCTGTCGAGTATCAGTTTACCTGAAACATGCAAACACATATCTTGAACACATTACACCGTTATTTGACTCCACGTCAATATTTTTACTATCGTAAAGTTTTTTAACCATAGTTTAGCAGATTTACAACAGTAAACTGCCTAGTGGGACCTCAACCAATAACAGCAAACGTTTTAATTGAAAAAAGTACAAGTATTTCAGTTTCAGAAGTATAAGTGCGTAAATTACAACTGGCGTCAATTACAGCCGGTAACAAAAGTGAATCAAAGTGCCCAACAACAACAACAACAACAACCTTTATTACCATGGCAGTTTACAATTTCAGTACTCCCAGACAAAATTGCAAATATAGATGTTTCAATTAGTGACTAACACTCCGTACAACAGGTATTGATGAACAAATAATTAAATGGCGTTTGCTTTGCAGGATCTCCAGTCAAAATCTCCTGAAGAACTTGTTAACGAAATGGCTGGCCTTTGTCTGTACCCATCTCATTACTCAGGTTAGAGCAAAGATCTTTGCTACACCTATTAACCTTTCATAAATCGTAAACAAAATATTACTAATAATGCAGTTGACATGAACAACTTTCCATATTTGTTAGAACAACAGACCTTTTTGCAAATTGTATATTAAAAGCAATAGCTTCCAATATTAGAACTACATCTTCCGTTGTCAACTTCACGAATCTAAATTTTCCAAAAATAAACACAAAAGTTGGCAAAAATAGAGATATACTACCAAACATCAAAGTTTGTAAGAAGTACGAGTAGTTTTTTCCCTCTCTTGAAGATTTCACATATACTGTTTTATATTAGTATGCAGATTTATAACAATTATACCTCTCATAAGAGCTCTACTCAACTGTGCAAAACCGTCAACATTTCAAAGTTTATATTATATTATATTCTTTTATTTAGAAAACAAGTTAATAATAAAATAGCAATTTGGAGAAATGTTTCTTTTGGGTATTTATAAGAGACAATTCTATCAGTAAATTTGGCATCGTATGTTTCAAAATTGAATATATGTGGATCCATTTAGAAAAGACAGTGTATGAATTGAGCATTGCAATGTGCACCGATTAGTTAGAAAAGTATAAACGTGTCATCCTTTGGATTAACAATAAGTTAAACACAATCAGTAAATTTCAGGTATGTTCACTAGTAGAGCTATGGTTCATTTCTTATCCCCAGTATTTAATTAGTTTGCTTGAATTTCACAGAAGGTGAAAAAAAACCCCTAAAAAAACCCTAAAGTACGAACTTGATCAAGATCAGTTTGTTATTACATTTTCAGAAATGAATTAGCAGTGAATGTGTACAGCGCTTTCAAGTACCAATAGTCTCAATATTTGTTTAAAATGCAAAGCCGTTTTACATAACTTCACAGAATTTTCTAAACTATTCTATAGTCCTTTGGCCTGTTGTACTCTTAATTAGGGGAATGTTTAGTAACTGCAAGTTCCTTGTAGTGCGTCCGCTAACATCAAATTTCTTAACTAATCATACGGGTAGCATAAATGCTCGCTTCTGATTGGTTGAAAGCGATACAAATAATCCTTAATTGTACAGTCAGCGGTACAATTAAAATTTAATTTTATCGCTCACGGCTCACAGCGCGGTGTTCAGAATGTAGAGGGACAATCACAATGCATCAATTTTCTTCACAGCTTTCATCTATTTCTCTCAGAATTTTACCTGCATGCATACTGACGAAGAAAATTTTGACTACAGTAGACAAACTTATGGATGCAAATAAGAAAATGAAGGGGAAAATGGCAAAACTTGAACTTCATTCAAGTGGAAAGTATCGTGTCACATCGCATCGACAAAAAATCATTTGCAGAAAAGTTTGGGCAATTTTGCTGGATCAGTTCATGTGTCGGAATTTTGTCATATTTCAGTTACTGTAACTGAACTGGAAAGTTGTTGGCAACTGAAGCCAGAAGCCGCCTTGTTCAAGCGTACATTAGCAGGCTAGATTTGTGAATGGTTGGCACTCAACTGCAAAGGCAGAGCAACAACGAGCAATGTATTTACGAACAATGTATTTGCCACCGTTTATAAAGCCAATATATAGCTGCTGGATTACTGGTACGACTGTCTTATAAATGCCAGGAACTCTCAAAAGCACTTTGAAAGATGGTACATCTTTTATAAACTAGAGATGTCAAAGAAAAACATTTATTCAGAGACGACAATTTACGAGGTGACCGGTCGCTGGCCAGTTTAGTGGCATTGCCGGCTTTGGAACTGATAAACTGAATTGATGACGTTGTTTTGGCTTCACTTTGTCCTAAAATGTTATGATATGATATGTTTTTTAATCGCGGCCGTGCACGATTTCAAACAAATTTTCTTTCACTCCGTCTTGGTCTAAACTAGCAGAAGAATTATATATTGTAAATTTTTTTGGTAAATAGAATTATATATTGTAACTTTTTGTAAATATTTAGGCTTAGGCTTCTAAATTGTAAATCATTGAAACTTTTGTTAAATGGTATTTTATATATGATTATATTAAGCTTACATTTATGCTACCCTTCTAATTAATAGAAAATCGCTCTTAAGTTATCGAAACAATTAGAGATTAATTGTACTTGTGAACAGATCTGTTCACGCTTACAATTAATCTCTAATTGTTTCTCGAACAGAACTATTTTCTATACAAATTGTATCAACAGAAGACCTGGCAGTGTCTCCTCCACTGGTTTCTTTGGTGAGTGGGATTCCTTGTTTTAGTCTTGGACTGGAGAGTGTGATGTACACCCTGGCAAAGAGATGTCTAGAGCTTGAAAGGTATCGTTGTTATCAGTAAATAGTAATTGCCAATTGATTGGGATTTAGGTTTCAGAGAAGCTTCACTTAGATCAAGTTCTGACCACCTAAAAATGATTTAGATGACAAAATATCTGAAATTTGGTGTATAATCACCAATCCACAGCCATTTGGAAGTTACCTTTGGGAATAATATTAATGTAGTGGTGATAGAAGGCGTTAATGTACAATAATGTCAGTCAGAAGTATGATGAGCTTCTGTGTCAGTATAGTTAAATAGCAAATAAAGTTTGGAAAATATGTAACCAAGCTGTTTTAAATATAGTTAATGGCTACCTCTTATTTGTGGAGTGCGAGGTCTGTACCGTATGTTACGGACTAAGATGTTTATTAT
This sequence comes from Epizoanthus stellaris, assembly GCA_025403545.1. Classification (NCBI taxonomy): domain Eukaryota; kingdom Metazoa; phylum Cnidaria; class Anthozoa; order Zoantharia; family Epizoanthidae; genus Epizoanthus; species Epizoanthus stellaris. Next base: position 7,670 of record JAOBYG010155535.1, read on the forward strand.
ATGGCGTTTCTAGCTTTTTTTCAAACAAAACAAGCTTTATGATACTTGCTTGGCCAATAGCAGTCTGTACCATAAGTTACGGACCTCAAATTGACCAATGAGAGCGCTCAAAGTTAGCAAGCCATATAACAAAACTTTTTATCTTGACTGTGGGCTTCTTTTACCAAACAAAGTATATAGGTAAATGTAAACCCACAATTGGCTGGACTGTGTTCAGCCTGTAAGATAAGATTCGAATACGGTAGTATACCTTTGATGTCCTATTACGTGTAGACATGTAAACCTTTTGAACAGGTCTCCGAACTAGTAGCTTCATTTTGCATTCTAGAAGTTACAGGTCTATTTGGATATTAATTTATTTCAGATTTTCTGAAGCAGCGGATGGATACCTTGATCTGCTTACAGTCATTTTAGAGAGTGATATGGTAAGAGAGCAGTTACATTATGCAAATTATTGTTATCAGTACAATATTTGCCTCTGTGCCCAAGCTTTGCGCAGAATCTATACTGTATTTTCGCCTTGTTTTAGAAGTATTACCAAACTACGACAGCAGTAATTAATCAAATATTCCAGCGCCGCGGTTGCAAGAAAGATGGCCCACCAAAACGTCTTAAAGCTGCAATAGAACCTCTTCTATTGACGCTACTGTTTCCTGCCGACGAGAGATTCAGATGTGTGAAACTTTGTTTTAACATGAATACCCTGATGGCCAAGCATAAGGAAGTAAAATAATTATCGTATTTAAGTGGTCCTAACAAGAACCTGCTTAACATGCATGCATGTAGGGAAAACTTGCCAAAAAGTGACAAGGGTATGTCTTTCCAACAAAACTAATAATTTCATCAATAATGTCATTCATGTTTTGTTGCTGTAAAATATGAATGATGCAACAGACTTGATTCTTCACATAAGAATTGTTTATAAGCCACATAGTAAAGTATCCTTTAAAATCACGATTGTTCTCTTCTCGAAACTTAAGACTTATTTTTGTACTTTTTAATAAATAAATCACAGGAGATTTCCTTACCAGAAAAAGCACGTACATTGATAATAATTTTCTGAAGAAAAATGTTGAGCAGTTGAAGTATTGTTTTTGTTCCATGAAAATGTTTCTAGAATTCAAGATGAGGTAATAATGTGAATGCAATTGTTCCTGTATCTTAACAGCTACCGCCATCACTGTCGCTTGTTCCAAAACCATCCATTCTGTATCAGGAGTGTGCCTATTCATTGTTGTGTGCTGGGGAATATGACGATGTAGTGACTGTATGTGATAGGGCCCTGACAAGCTCAGGAGATGAAAGCAACAATGGTAAACCAAGAAACGAAGCACAAACCAGTCAGGATGTTCGTGGTAAGTAAAGTTATACATGTTAGTAAGTGTTCAGTTAAGTGTTCAGTGTTCGGTATGGTATGCTATGGTATGGTGTTGTATGGTATGGTACAGTATGGTATGGTATGGTATGGTGGAGTATGGTACGGTATGGTACAGTATGGTATTGTATGGTACGGTACGGTATGGTACGGTATGGTATGGTATGGTACAGTATGGTATGGTATGGTGTGGTATGGTACGGTACGGTATGGTATGGTACAGTATGGTATGGTATGGTATGGTACAGTATGGTATGGTGTGGTATGGTACAGTACGGTATGGTATGGTATGGTGTGGTATGGCATAGTACAGTACAGTACACTACAGTACAATATATAATAGAACAGTTTTCTGTGGTTACAGAAGAGTTAAAAGCTATAACCAATCAGCTTTATGATTATACCCATAGATTCAAAACATATAACAGGCTGATTTGAAAAATCAATTGCTTCTTCTTTCCTTGGATTTTATACTGTAATTGATATCTTTCATTGGCAAGACTCTCATCATTCGAAAGGTCCAAAGAAAAGGCTCAGAGAAAGTGTATCAGACGAAGGTGGAGAGAAGGAGAAGAGTCACAGTGATGTCTTGCTCCCTCAAGATGGAGTGCTATTCATGTACAAGGCCGATGCACTGGTACAACTGGGACTGCCTGTGAAGGCTCTGGAATGTCTTGATAGGTGGGTTGACGGGTGATAGGTATAAGCAGACAGACAGTCAGTTATTAAACAGCTTATCAATCATACAGTAAATAGGCAAACTTGTTGCATATACTAATCAACTGTCAACAGCGTGGACAGTTGGCGCAGACATTGTTAGAGGTTTCTCCATGAATAAAGAAATCCATTTACAGTTATTTCCCTGTGTTTAAGTTCTGTTCGAATTTCAAGCTTGTGGACAATTTGTATGTAGTTGAGCTTGACATTTCAGAGAGGAGGATCTTACCAAATACTTCCAGATTAACATAAGAAACACCATATAAGGATTCAAATATAAATGGTATCTTTTATGATATTTAGCAGCTGCCATTTTAACTAGATCTAAACCAAAATTGGCATATTGCAACCGAAACAATTAATGTCAATTATACATTGCATTGCATTGTATAGATCTTGTATAGGCTATATAGGATACTAATGTAATCTTAGCGTAGTGAAATTCGACTTTTCTTACTCTTTTTCAAGTTGCAAACTTTTGTATAAATGGGCCTTAAGTATTTAAAAGACAATTACAAACTGATGTGTGCATTTAATGCTAGCGAATCTATGTTAACAGATGTTTGAACGTTTTGGGTGAATTTGCACATGAAAACCCACAAGAAGAAGCAATTGACGTAACACAGTCAAAGAAGAGACAGAGAATTAGTAGTGAAGGTGAGCAGTAGAAGTAACATCTCAAACACGAGTAAAATTGTTCATCTGGGCCCAGTTGTTCGAAAGTAGGTTAACTTTAACCCAGGGTTAGGCCAAATTTGAAGCTGAAATTTCTTCAACTTGGAAAACGTAATCCGGAGCTTATAAAGTATTGTTGACATTACTCAGAAACCCAGTTACT
>JAOBYG010155646.1:0-10598 GCA_025403545.1 Epizoanthus stellaris
AAATTTTGGATTTCAAAATCAGACAGTATGATCTCTAGAAAAAGACAATAATAACAAAAATACAAGAAAATAAGATTAAACTGGTGTTAACTGGTGCTAGTACCTTAAGATAGTCAGCGATGTTCAATATGCTGTGGAATGTGTGAGTATATGCTTTACGCATTATTCTTAAAGCTCCAGTTTCATCCAAGATGCTTTACGAGTGTTTGCTATTGTTTGCATGTTATCAACACTGCAGCGTCTCTTTAACAAATAGAACAGCTTTGACAGTTCTCCGTTCACTGGCGGTAATGAAGCACGCAGAAGGTGAAGAGAGCACGAAGTGCGAGCCGAAGACGAGTGTTTCTCCTCACTTCTTGAGTGCTCTCGTCACTTCCGGCTAAGTGCTTTATTACTGAAAAACAAGCATTAAAGTAGAGAACTGTCAAAGCTGTTCTATTTGCTTTATAATATAGAACTTCTCAACTTTGTAGAAAATAGAGCTGAAGTGTCTGAACTACTGCAGACAATTTATTTGTCTTGTTAACTCGAAACAAGGCAACTTGATTGTACAGTGAACAAGCGGGTAAATCGGCAGTGACGAGCGAAGCAAGAAAACAAACATGAATGACAATACAGCAGAGAAAATAATACTTGGTCAAACAGTTGAATTCACGTGGAGAACATTTTCCGACAGACGCCGTAATGAAATGTAAGCACAAAACAGTGCCAGTGGTTTTACATGTATGAAGTGAATGAATGAAGATCAGAAGTGATTCAAAACTCGAAATATTTTCGGTCTGTCGTCATTTCTTCAGCAGGGGTATTTCAAAATTGAGGAGGACATGGCATACAACTAATATGTGGAACTATCGTCCTCGTACTTGTGAAATTGGGGATACTTTCACTGAACTTCGTCAATAACATTTGTGAGTTTCGTAAATGCAAGTCTGACTCCATTTTTGCTCTTCGTTCGGAAATCAAGAGAAACTCATAGTTGTCATCAACCTCGTTCCCAGGGTACCTTCTCAAGGAAGGCCGTAAGTGAAAGGAGCCTGGGAACGAGGTTGAGTTGTCATGACAACTATCACTCCCAACTGTGATTTTTAGCCAATAAGAACGAGCGTTATATCGAATCTGTATTGTAATTACTATTAGCCTGTGAACAGGCTCTTCCGGTGAGGCTTGGGGCAAGGAAGACAGTGTGGAGAAAAAAATGAAATAACATAGTAAAGAGACGGTGTAGTGCCGATAGAGCGAGTGTCGAATAACCAAAAGACATTACAATACATTAGATTCAGCAGTACATTCTGCCGCTGAAGTGGCTGTAAAATGGCGGGAAAATGGCTCGCGTCGCAAGGTTGTGGCGCAAAAATACAGTACACGCGCGCAGGTACGTGTTGTCTTGCAATGTTTTGTCATTACTCTGAAGCGCGATTGGCTAAGAAACAATAGTGTTATTGCTTCCGTTCGTGATTCGCGGGAAGTAAATTGATGAACCAATGGAATCACAAAGTAAAGACCTTATAAAGACATGACCTTATAAAGACATGACCTTATAACGACATGACCTTATAAAGACATGACCTTATAAAGACATGACCTTATAAAGACATGACCTTATAAAGACATGACCTTATAAAGACAAGACCTTATAAAGACATGACCTTATAAAGACATGACCTTTCAGACACTCATGCGAAATCCGCTCTAAGATACAAACAATGACACACTCTCGCAAAGCACCTTGGTTGCAAATGGAGCTTGTAAACGAATTGTATAACTAGTATATAACTCTTCAGTTCAGTGTTTAGATTAATATGTCCCAGCTGCAAGGTGCTTTTAGTACTAAACGTGTCTTATCTTATCTTATCTTATCTTATCTTATCTTATCTTATCTAGGTGTAAGATTATTTTAATTAATTATTTTATGGTATCAGTTTCCTGTTCATTAGTGTAGAGTTCCCATACTTTACGCTGCTTCTTTTTTTGGTTCCCAATTTATTCTAGGTTCATTTGCTACTGTCTAGAAAATGTTCTGTGAAATGCGATTTGTACCACCATAATTTACATTTGTCTGTAATAACCTGCTTGTTCATGTTTTGCCAGGATGGGAAGTTTGCCCTGAGCTATGCCGCTTCCGAGCGTCACCTTAAGGTGGTGCAGTACCTGATCAATTCCACGACCTTGGATCACGAACAACTGCAGCTGGACAAAAAGGTAACAGCTAGTTGAATCACTATTAGCTATAACTGACTGATTATAATTGCTTAATGGTAGTAGTGTAGTAGGTAGTAGGCTTCTCAACAAATACCATCAGGGGCGATCCTAGGTGTTGGGGTGTACCCCTTTTCAGTCCCAGAAAATGTTTATTATTTGCAGATCCTCACTGACGTAAGAAAGTATTGCACACATTGTTTCATGTTACAACTCAGAAGGTCCAAAATGCTGCTCAAATCGCTGAACAAATGCATCTCCGAGTGATAAGAAGTTAATATTTTTCCGGAACAGCATGCTCCTGGACCCTGACCATTTGGCCGTGGGTTCTACTATGGACCCGTTGTGCACAATCAGTTAATCCGAAGGGCCGTAGCATAATAGACTGCACACCCACCCACCCACTTACTAAACTACCTACAGCTCCGGCAATACTTTCGACTTCGGGCAAAGCTGGGTGTGCTCGAGACACATAAGTTTGATATAATTGATAAGCAGGAGCTCATAACCTCTATGTCTATCCATGACTTGTGCAGCATAAAGAAACGGTCAAAAGGCTACCTTGAATGTATAACTACCGTCTTTCCTCTATTAAACCCACTGCGTGAAGGGTTATTAAATTTTAGGCAGAGCAGAATTTTATTTCATTTCACCACAATGTTTCTTTTTGCCAAACATTATTTCATACACATAGTCTGTTCTCGATGTGCCGCTCCACTGCTGATATGTTAAAAAATGCAATACAGTAAAAACCTGCATTTTGCCAACAGCCCCAAGCCCCCCTCCTTTTATTGTGAGACATTTACTTTAAGAAAATGATTTGGGTTAGAGTTAGAGTTAGAGCTAGAGTTAGAGCCAGAGTTAGAGTTAGAGTTAGAGCTAGAGCTAGAGTTAGAGTTAGAGTTAGAGTTAGAGCTAGAGCTAGAGTTAGAGTTAGAACTAGAGCTAGAGTTAGAGCTAGAGCTAGAGTTAGAGTTAGAGTTAGAGTTAGAGCTAGAGCTAGAGTTAGAACTAGAGCTAGAGTTAGAGCTAGAGCTAGAGTTAGAGTTAGAGCCAGAGTTAGAGTTAGAGTTAGAGCTAGAGCTAGAGCTAGAGCTAGAGCTAGATCTAGAGTTAGAGCTAGAGTTAGAGCTAGAGTTAGAGCTAGAGTTAGAGCTAGAGCTAGAGTTAGAGTTAGAGCTAGAGCTAGAGCTAGAGCTAGAGCTAGAGTTACAGTTACAGTTACAGTTAGAGTTAGAGCTAGAGTTAGAGGTATATATAGGTGTACGTTTAGACGTAGAGCCGTTGGGGTTTGGGTGTGGGTGCACTCGTTCATGCGCACATAGAGTACTTACCACAAACTGACCATTCTCGTACCCAAGGCCTACGTTCTTTAACACCTCTGGCTGGAACGAAGGGATCTGGCCGCATCGCTACCGGAAGATCGCAATACTCGGTCGAAGTATAAACGCGGAATATTTGTTTATGAGCATCGATCTTTGATCTGCCACACATCGTTATTATATTTTCAAAATGACCACAAAAGACCAATATTTACTCAGCTGGTTGCGAGAGTACGTTTGTTTTGGTTTTCGAATAGCGCATAGTACGCATGCGCGAAATCGTTGCGACCAGAGCCCTTCGTTCGAGCCAGAGACGTTAATTTTAAAGAACGTGGGCTCTGCATGGGTGCGAGAATGCAGATTGGCTTGCATTCTGACGAATCCCCTCATCACTCCTACTCATCCATTTGTGTTCTCACTTACTTTCTCTGTTCCAGTTCATGTTTGATCTGATGATTTGCTCAAGAGCGACCCAACACCAGATGGTGAGAGATTTCGTGCTGACTTCTCCTGCACCAGTCTACTCCGCCTCGCGCCTCTCCAGACACTTCAGAGCCGAGTCCAGCCGTGAAAAGGAGTACACCAAAGACCTCATCAAGGCGGCTGAGGAGTGCGAGGTCATGGCCAAGGATTTTATTACAGTTGTCTGTGCAGAAGATTCAGAAACTATCCTCAACTCTACCGACTACAAGAACGTGGCTTTTCTGGACTTCTTGCTTGATTGTGAGCAAAAACAATGCGTCTCACATCCGTTTGTGCAGCAGTATGTCACGGACATATGGTAAGCCGTCTGTATTGTTTGACAGATCGATCTGTGTCTTAGCTTGTACTGTTCGCAGAAAAGGGATTAACACTGTTGTTTCACAATTAACAGTTTAAGACGTTATAAAAATGTTGTGGTTTGTCTTAGGAACAGACCATTTTATATTGTGGAGTGGGGGCGGAAGAATTTTGAAACAAAATTACACGACTAAATAGACGAAAAAATAATAATTTGCAAGGCAATTTTTGGCGAAAAAAATGCAAGTCATTCTTCTACCCCCAGCCCCAGAGTATGAAATGGTCGGTCCCTTGTATATGTTTGATGAGCTAAAGATGTTTTCAAAATGTTTCTGATAAAGCCCATCGTCCTTAGACTTCAGCCAAAATGTGAATACCGTCTGCTACCATTATGGTCAGATCTCCCACTTTCACTTGCTCTCGCGCATGCGTATTTATTATTTCTACCTGTTGAATGAGGCTGACCTAGCTATGAGAGGTAATATTGATAGCCCAGAACAGAAAGCGTTGGACGCATGGTGCCGACTTCTAATATGCTTCGTAGAAACTGAGCTAACCCAAATGCCGAGTATAAAGCCCGTTTCACTCATCGAGCCACAGTCGCACTATCGTCGTGTCGAACTCAGTTGATCGATTAAGTTCGACGATAACACAACTGTAACTCGACGTTTGAAACCACGTCGCGCCAGAACCGGATTGAGACGGGTTCTCGTGCTACCCAACTCTGACGCGACGTGGTTCAAACGTCGAGCTACACTTTGCTGAACTCAATGCATACGTTATGAATGCATTATGACAATTTTTTTTCAGACACTCTTTCAGTGGACTTGTGATAATAATCACTTGTTCGACGTTTGTTCAGCACGACTGAATCAAGTTCGACGTTATAAACAACTGTCGGTCTGCATTCACGCTGACGTCGAATTTAAATCAGTTAAATTCGACAGCGACGATAGCGCGACTTTTGAAAGGGGCCTAAAAAATGCTCCAAAATGCTCCCAAGACTCGACGAGAAAAACCATAATACAGAAACTTTATCGACTTTTCTGTTCTTTGCCGCTCCACTGCTGACGTGTTAGCTCAGTGTGTGACATAGTAGGAACCCAGAGGGTACTCCGTCGGGAAAGGAAGAAGGAAAGGTTTTTGAACGCCTGCGCGCCCGGCCGGCGCGTGGTTATAAGAAGACCGAGAAAATCAACAAGATTTCGTTATTGTGACTCTCATCGAGTCATCGAATAATTTGGACCACTGTTTTGTAAGTGGCATTTGAACTAGTTTTTTTTGCGAATAGTTATCGAAGTTGAGCAGCCTATGAGTTAACTGAGTGATCTTCTTGAGGACTTACGCTCCTCGAACTGAGGTCTAAACAAAGTCAGTTTCGTATCAAATAGAAAGATTTCAACTAAACTAAAGGTTTGTGGTTCAACCTCTCTGAAACGCTGGGAATTGAAAGCGTTTGTCAATGAACATTAGGTCAGCAGAAATCGGCTAATAGCTACACAACATTTTTTAAGCAACCATTGCTTTAAAGCTACACAGCTAATACACCTCTCGTTCCAGTTCACAGAGGGGGCAAAACGATGTTGCGCGGCCACATTTTGTCTCATTAATTCAACAAAATGTTCAAACTTTACCCCTCTGTGAACCGGGACGAGAGCAAATTTGCATTAGCAAAGTGGTGTATTGCGCTTATGTTGTGTATTTGAACAGGTATGGCTGTAGCTACGCAGGTATGGCTATAGTATAGCTAAACAGATATGGCTATAGGTACACAGGTATGGCTGTAGTATAGCTACACAACTATGGCTGTAGCTACACAGATATGACTACAGCTACACAGCTAATAAATTGCGTTCATGTTGTGCATTGTTGTGCAACAGGTTTGGTGAACTGGAGTCTTGGGAGGACTGGAAGTTCATCGTGTTGTTCTTGTTGGCGCTGTTCTGTCCGTTCGTGTGGATCTACTTGACGTTTCGGGTGAAGAACAAATACAACCACATCCCGATCATCAAGTTCATCTGCCGCATCGTGTCGCACCTTTATCTGATGTTCATACTCATACTGACGGTCGTCATCCCGTGGAAACACTCTACAGCCAGCTTGTTGCCGCGCTTCTATGAATGGTTCCTGTATCTGTGGATTCTGGGCATGCTCGTTTCCGAGATTACCAGGAGAGGGGAGCGAAGCGGCTTGGGTTGGATTCCCGCCATTATTGTTGTCCTTGGTATGAATAGACATGTATTGTACTTTCTGACTTGATTAAAACTTTTTAATCATTAGTAACAATCACAATAATTTAATAATAAGCTATAATCATTTTATATATCCATTTGACGTTTGGCTAGTAATCTCCATAAGATAATGTCGAATTTGGGAATCTGTCTCGGGGTGGCGTTCTCGATCAGGCGTTCCAAAATTTTCATCACGTGATTAGGCATGCAGTGGGCCAACATTTCTAGTCTGCGAGGCGGCGCTTATGGGAAGGGAACTGTGTGTGTGTGTGTGTGTGTGTGTGTGTGTGTGAATGTGTGTGAATGTGTGTGTGTATATATGTGTGTATATGTATGTGTATGTGTATGTGTATGTGTATGCAGTGTATGTGTATGTGTATGTGTATGCAGTGTATGTGTATGTGCGTGTGTATGTGCGTGTGTGTGTGTGTGTGTTTGTACGTATGTTTTGGGGCGGGGGACCGCTAGGCCGGGTACAACACTTCCAATTTAACTGCTATTCAATTATTTCCTAGGTGTATTGGCCATGACGTTGCATGTCATTGCTGCAGCATACTCCGGAGAGAAACGAATCGAGATCATATTTGTCCGTAACCAGCTGCTGGGTCTATCTCTGATGCTGTGCATGGTTCAGCTGTTGGAGTTCCTCTCCATTCACCATCAGTTCGGCCCCTGGGGAGTCATCATTGGCCACCTGGTAATCGATGTGTTGCGGTTCCTGTCCATCATGCTGATCTTCATGGTTGGGTTTGGGATGCAGATCGGGGCAGTGTACAAGCCCTTGTACCTCAAGGAAGAATCCTTTGCTGTCTCGGACGTTTCATTTGGAATAGCGGAAATCACACAGCAGTTATTCTTTGGCATCTTCGGCTTGTCAGCGCTCTCGGATTTCGACAGAACCACCAAAGGGTGGGAGAAGGAGAGATACCCTCCGGGACACTTTCAAGTTGCCAAGACAGTATTTGGGTTATACAATGTGCTGTGTATACTGGTGTTGATCAACCTTCTCATCGCTATGATGAGCGACACCTACCAGAGAATCCATGAGCGTTCTGATGTGGAGTGGAAATTTGGCCGTGCCAAGCTGATCCGTAGCATGGAACTGGATGCTGCGCGCCCAGTCCCACTGAACCTTTTCATCGTAGCCTGCAAACTCGTGAAGGTTTTGGTGAAGGCGCGATGCAAATGCTGTCGGGGAGGCTTTGGGGCGCTCTTATGCAACGCGGTGAAAGGCATAGACAAGCACCAGCGTCATACTGACCGCATGGAAAGAAGTAAGATGCGAATGGGAAGGCAGTTAACACTTCGTGTCAGCGACGACGTTGGCAAACCACCTGCTAATTATGGAGAAGGGAAAATCCAGAGCGTGGTCAACTGGAGTCAAATGGTAACGAAGTATTATGATATCAAAGGCGACTTGGAGAACCGAGCAACAGCGAAGAAGTTGGGACAAGGAATGCTTCGCAAGCGGCAGTCAATAGGAGCTAATCAGCAAAGTGGTAAAGACAAACAGAATTTGAGTTGAGCCAGCACAAAAATGATGACCCTACTTAATGCAACGAAAATATAATGCACATGCAGTCCAGAATAGAAACTTCAGCCTCCAACATAGGCGGTTGAGAGGAGGTTGAGAACTAAAACAAATCAGAGTCGAGATAATGATGAAGAAGGATAGGTAATGATATGGAATGATAGGGATCGAGAGGAAGATGATGGGCATAGAGTAAGAAAACAAACTGAAAGAGCAGGGTTAACAATGAAAAAGTTAGGGGAATGATTGGAAACGATATGGAATGATGGGGACCAACCGGAACAACTACCTGTTCTTAACTTTTCCCCTCCACATTTAGTAATAGTAGTGAGTACTTTATTTCAACTCCCCGAAGTGCTTTTCGGTTGTAAATTAAATTGTATATTATACAATTGTTGCATTTGTAGGTGGTCGTTGGCTGTTCCATTCTTCTTCGGGTTTTCTATCATTCCCTATCATTCATTTTCATTACCCATTCTTCTTCATCATTAAAGGGATCCTCGGTTGTTTCATTATCATCGTATTTTAAAGAGTGGGGCCTGGCACTGCAACCCAAACATGTCACATATCAAGATGGCGGCGCGCGGGAAATTCAAATTAGCCAAATAGCCCTCACAAAATCCCGATTTACACTCTTACGGGACAAAATTATCACTTTTCTGCTATGCACATGGCCGAATTTATGTTCAATGAACATTTTGGGCATTACTTGTTGAAACAGCCGAGGATCCCTTTAACATAACTCTATCTTTTTCACTGGGTCTGTTTGTGTCTGTCTGTCTACCTATCTGTCTGTGTCGCTGTGTGTGTGTGTGTGTGTACTTGTGTATCTGTCTGTTTGCCTGTCTAATGTTTATCTTGTTTCTGATTCTTATATAATGTCAGAGAGGTTTCCTCCTTTAATTTATTTGACAGCTCTTAAATTGTTCCGGGTGGCAACACTAACATGTTTGTGTCATCTTTAGGGCAATTGTGTGGCTACAGAACAAACGAGACGCGTTGTTAGAAAGAAGTCGGCCGCCATCCATGAGGCGGGATGATCAACATGAATTTAGGATAGGTCGTCTGAAGCATGAGAGGGTCAGAGTACCAAGAGGAAATGCAGTGAGTAACTGTGCAGTCATCCCGCTCAGCTGTTGTGCTAATAACTTAGTCAGGTTGCTATGGGAAACCATCTTTCTACTGCATTTAGTATAAACCAAGGCATTGGGTGATATATATCCCGCCTGACGCAAGGAAACGGAAATACCACGAATGGGAACTTGGCTATCATTAACTGGTTGAAAAAATTGAAGGACTAGTGATATATCTAAAGTAGTTAATGGATAAACTACCGTCAAGTGTTTATGATTCCTTTATACATGATTCCATGTAAACAGGTGATATTTGTGTTCTGCGAGTTTCAGTGTATATAGACAAATAAAATTGAAGTTATAGACTTGAAAATAGTTTTATCTTTGGCGTATATTCACATGATTGCCTCAATAATTGATTGCAAATTTATGGTTTCCATTTAAACCTTAGGATCGCAATGTATGTTTTTTTGCAATGGGCGATAGGCGAGCAAGGTGATCATCATATGGAAATCACGCTTTAAAATGATATGTGTCATTTTCGCCTTTTCACAAAAGATAAACCTATTGAATTAACATTTTAATAGAACTGTTATTTTGGTGAAAATTAACAAAGATTCGCACAGGAGTGGAATAGTGCTATTAAACAGTAATATGGCCATAAATACACCCATTCCAGAAGTTGGGACGTTTGCATGCAGTAAGTCTAGAATTGTCACGGTTATCCAAGCAGTGACGAAATGAATAATAACTGTTGCCACAATGGTAGTAAAAAAGTACAAAGTAAGATAAATCGTTTGTTCCTTCCTCAACTAAACGACAGTGTTAGTTCATAATAAATATTTTTAGTGAAGTTTTCCTCCTGTTTTCTAGCTGCTTGACTGGGCGATGAACATGCTGAAGTTCCATGCAGATCGGAAATCTGTCCTTGAGGTAAGGAATTCAACTGGAAACATCACAGCTTTTTAATACTTGCTCAGTAATAAATGTGCAGTAAATTGCTGTAAATTACTGTCTGTTGAAAATGCTTTCCAGGTTACAGTTTGGCAACAGTTTGATAAACGGATAACTTGCCTACTCAAAACATACACATAGCTTAGATATCTTGCTTATATTCAGTCACAGATTTGTATACAAATTGAAAAGTATTTTATTGTGAAGATCACTAAGCTGTCCAGATTAAAGATTACTCTATTTAACCCATCCTTATTACCACTGTCTTTACACCCACAAACAGAACTTTGACATCACTTGCTGAGAAAATTGTCCCTATACATTACAATAAGAATAACAACTGAAAAAAAGCAAGATCCTGAACCTGTAATTCAGCCGCGTGAGAAAGCAAACTCGGGCCCAGTCCGTTGCGCGCCCGACGTGAGGCTGCTGGGGGTTAGGACCCTCTTACAAAAAAATGTGGTTAAGATGGGGAGTGGGGGGGGGGGGGCAACCCCACGTTTAACATTTT
>JAOBYG010155757.1:0-10597 GCA_025403545.1 Epizoanthus stellaris
ATGGGTAATGGTGGGAAGTGATACTGATTGAGAGGCAATGCCAGAACGATGGTTGAATGGTGGGTAATGATGGGATGATAGTGCAATAGAGGCGATGCTAGAAAGACGGGAGATTGATGGGTAATGGTGGGAAGTGATACTGATTGAGAGGCAATGCCAGAACGATGGTTGAATGGTGGGTAATGATGGGATGTGATAGTGCAAGAGAGGCAATGGCGGGAAGTGATAGTGAGTGGAAGACAATGTTAATGGAAGAATGATGGGTAATCGTGAAGCCGATGTGACGGGAATTGATAGTGCATGGGAGGCAAAGCTAGAAAGATGGGAGAATGATGGGTAATGATGGGAAGTGATAGTGAGTGGAAGACAATACTAGAACGATGGTCGAATGGTGGGTAACGATGGGAAGTGATAGTGATTGGGAGGCAATGCTAGAACGATGGTTGAATGGTGGGTAACGATGGGAAGTGATAGTGAGTGGAAGACAAATGCAATGTCAGAAAGAGGGGAGTATGATGGGTAACCGTGAAGTCGTTGTGATGGAAGTGACAGTGCATGGGAGACAATGCTAGAGAGGCGGGAAAATGATGAGTAATGATGGGAAGTGATAATGAATGGCAGGCAATGATAGAAAGACAGGAGAATGATGGAGAATGATGGCAAGTGATAGTGAGTGAAAGGCAATGTTACAAAGATGGAAAATGATGGGTAATCGTGAAGCTGATGTGATGGGAAGTGATAGTTCATGGGAGGCAATGCTAGAAAAACCGGCAGATGTGTTGGGTAATGGCGGGAAGTTATAGAGAATAGGAGGCAATGCTAGAAAGACGGGAGAATGATGGAGAACGATGGCAAGTGATAGTGGGTGGAAGGTAATGTTAGAAAGATGCGAGAATTATACCTTATGTGTAATGAGAGGCAGTGATAGTGAGACTTTTCCCTTCTAGTTAGTTGTCATTTCCGAATCAACCTACGTGAGGTTTGTATGAAGTCGTACCAGGTAGTAGAAATGGAAAGCAAAATACAAATTCAACAGTTAACCACACTCCTAGAAATTACTGTATGACGTCGCTTAGCAGAAGTATGACGTAGCTAGATCACTTTAGTCTCCTCCGCAGGTAACCGTCTAGATTGTGGTTAATTCAAGCAGCCGAAATAAAGAAAGAAGGGAGAATAATGGTAATAATGGGGAGTGAACTGATAGAAGTGGGAGGCCTAACAACTCTGTGGTTAACTGGCAAACAGCGAAAATAGAGAAAGAAGATAGTGTTATGGATAATGATGGGGGGTGAACGGATAGCAGTAGGATGCCACCGAGGCAACTCTATGTTTAATTCGAACAGCGGATCGAAATAGCGAATGATGCATGGGAGAATGATAGGTAGTGGAAGAAAATGCTAGAAATATAGCAGTATAGAATGACGGCGAGTGATGGACGTGACAGTGGCTAGAAAGATGGAAGAATGAAGGTTTATATTGGTAGGAAGTGATAGTGCCCGGAATGCTATGATACAGAAATAGGAGAATGCTGAGTAATGATGGGAAACGAAAGTTATTGTGAGGTAGGGACAAAAAATATGGGAGTATGATATATAGGTAGAGTGAAATAAAGGTGTAAAGGCCACATAGTCTGGCATTCAATTAACTTGGAAATTCCAGTCACGCTGATCATTCAACACTAAACTCCAAACTAATTTAATTAAAAAAAACATATTTAATGTATCCTCATTCCACTGTCAGTATTTGCATCATCATTGACCTACCGTTAAGTTATTATTCTCTCTCGCCACAAATTTATTGTTATTGTCTTTTCTTGTTTCCACTTTCTTTTGACCAAATCTCATATCCTAAAATCAATAGACAATATATGGTGGAACTCCAAACTCGATTAGTCTCCATACTACTTCTGGAGTCCCAGCACTCATTCTTATATAATTTCTACTTCTGTTTATTTATATTGTATATTGTATATTGTAAATCTGAATGTAAAATAAAGAATTGTTGTTGTTGTTGTTGGAATGCAATGATAGTGAAGACTCGGGAGAGAAAGGAGAGAAACGGAACGAGAGGGGAGGGGGGAAAGGAAAAGAATTCTGAACGGATTTTTTCCCTTCTCACCCTACCCCTTCATCTCATTGGGTTCAGTACTCGCTGTTGAATTATTTCCCTACCATTCCCTCTCAATTACTATCAGGCACTCTGCTATCACTCTCCCATCTTTCTCTACTGTTGCTATTCGAATTAACCAAATATGTATGCGAAGGATGCTAGCTTGTCTTATCACTGGATAGAGTATGTAGTATGTACAACCGTATTAACATCAGGGCCATTGACAGCCCCATTTATGCCAACGAGCCTTACATGAGACGCGAATAACTCGTATAGATATTCGTATCCAACATAGTATATAGAAGTTCTTCATGTGCCTTGTTTTGGTGTTGGTTGTTATGGTTATATGGCGTGTCTGCCTCCTTTCTTTGCGGAGAAAATGGCGCTTGTTAGTAAGAAAACAAAACACTTGACTTTAAAGAAGAAAAGGTTATATAAATACCAGCATATATTCGACTCTTATTTATCTTTCCTGTTATGAATGAAGGAGTAGCCACAATCTGGAACAATTTATTTCCGGTCTTATACCGGATGCAAATAACCTTTGAATCCATTCATACGAGCAGCGTAACATCTAAACGAAGGCGAATCTTAGATACTTAAATTCGTGGGTATTAAAGGCTGGGTCGTCCAGTGTGGAGATTGCAACCAGCGATTGCAAATTTGTCTCTGAAGAAAGTGCACGTGGGTCTTGCCATACGAAATATTGGGAAATAAGAGTTGGTCAGTCAAACCGCGTTTTATGCTGTACATGGAAAAGGCTGAAATGATCTCATATACAATACTGCAAACCTATCACTAGAAGTTAGAAAAAACAACTTTGATTCAGAAAAAAAAAATGCTTGAGATTCTAAAATGGTGTGTGAGGTAACCGAAAATTGAAAGTAAATAATACAGCTGATAAATACCGGCAGTAAACCATGCAGTAAGACTGTTAACGTGCCTGACAAAACTCGTATGTGAGGTCATTTTAACAATGCAAAGCATTGCACAACGATCTGTTCACGTATCTGCCTTCATGAAAGGATACGTGGGGTCATGTAATTGTGAGCAAGAATAAGCGAGGAGGCATTAGTAATTTTGGAGTGTGCGTGCCGTGCGGCATGTGCCACGTTCGTAACACCTTTTCCTTTTGTCAACCCAGCCGCTGACCAAGTGTTTGCGAGCGTGGAAGCAAGCAAGAATTAGTATGCACTTTATCGATTCAACCACTGACGAAATTGTCAGTGAGAATGTGAATTTTCAAAACATACATGTAATACCATAATTTATAAGTGATTTATCATTTTTCAATCGTTTATTTTGCAGTTTGGAAGCGCTTGCTGGAAGAAATATTGAGTACCTGGAATAAATCACGTTGTTTGTCAGTCAGTACGTGATCCGTAAAGCACTTCCGCAAGTCTGGCAGCTTTTGTAGTTTTCTGAAAGGAAGTTGTAATATAATAATATTGATGCAGTGTCGAGATTTTAAAACATGTAGGGAAAACATCACATATTTGCATGGTCTTGTTCGCGGTGTATATAGGTTGTCGACAGTAAAATGTGATTTGTTTTTCTTAGACTAACACCGACGGATATAAATAAATTGAAATAGAAGTATCCGGTCGATGCGTCGAGGAGCGGAGACTGACTATAATTTGTATAAACACATCAATTTTTCATTTCTTTTGACAGCGAGATAGCATAATTTAGATATGTAACTGTCCAACTAATCTGTATATTTCGCTTCTGTACTTCAATGTTGATTCTCAAATGTTTGAACGTTCCCCGTTCGCGTTTAACGGTCTGACTCTAAGTAATTAATAATAATAATAATAATCTTTTATTAGGAAAGCTTTCTCACAGTTATGTGCTTTTCAGAAAGGTCCTAAATTATTTTATATTGAATAAAAGTTGGAAAATCCATATCATCTTTAAGTACGAAGACAACATTTGGCTGAGCGTGTCGTGCCTAGCCGGCAATTTATCCACACGTAGGATGAAAATAATTAATATTAACATTTCAGTTACGTTCCAAATGGGGAACAAACGTCTTTCAGCTTCTTTGAGCTTCTTTGAGAAATTGTGTTTTTTTCAGATGTGACCATTTCGTTTCCGTTGTGGGCACTCAAGAGGTGTGTCTAAAAACTTTATGTACTCACCTTTTGTGATTGAACTTTCGTCATAGCATTGACGAAATAACTACCTGTTCTACTAAACATATATATATGTGGGAAATGCAGAGAGTTTCACAATTGGCTAACAGTTTCTAACGATCAGAGAAGTGAAATCGAAACATGGACTACGATGAACAAGATATTTTCCAAGGTAATGTTCTTCTTATTCACTATTTGAATTAGCTTCATTAGAAGCTGAAAAAGGAACATTGTAAAATTAACGTTAATTTATTTTAATATAGTACATTTTATATATAATGAATAAAGCATAACTGTACACAGTTTAACACTTGCTAGAACATAGGTCAAACTTTTATACTCTTCAACTGTGAATAAGTGAATTACACCAAGAATTGTTGCTCGTCGAGAGATGTAAAATGGCTGATTATTTCAGCACTAATGTCGGGTTCCAAAACATTATATTTCTGGTTGTATCAACGTTTAAGTGTCTTTAGGTTTACAACGTGCAAAGGAAATCGTTTTCACACAGATTCGTTAAATGCATTTCCAATAAGATGGGCGCAGTAAGTAGGATTTACTAGGAATCAGTGTAAAATTTCGATTTCCCTTTTTCATGCGGTAATTCCCTGGGTAACCAATTCAGTCTTATTTTAAGTCGCAGCTTCGATTTGTTGGAGGCTAACTGTCCTTGTAATTGGAAGATTCTTGTTATCTAAGAGTTGATGCTTAATATATATTCTAATCCACCGTTTGTACCAGGCCTATAAGGTTGTTTCAATGCCTGTCTGTGGACTAGACAATTGTTTTAAAACTGCTTTGTTAGCTGTGTGTTAATTCAGTAATTGGGTTACCGACGTCAATAACTCATCAATTAACAGAAATAAAATAAAATAATGTATTAACAGAAGTTTCATGTATTCAGTTCAACCATATGTATAAGGATTACCTTTCGGTATATTAGGGGTGTAACGTTAATCGGAGAGCAGAAGTTAATTTGTGACCACAAGAGCAAGATTCAAGATACTCATAAAAATATAGGACAACATACTCCTGAATCTTCTTACAATAGCCTAAGATGCACACTTGCAAATATTGGCTGCGAGTGAAATACGTAGTCTGCTTTGAACGTTATTTCAAGTTCAATTGAATCTATTTATATTGATATGCTTGCAAAGTTATTTTGACTTAACAAGAGAACATTGCTTGTGGTGGTCTTTGAACAGGACAGCCATAAACGAACAGCTTGAGAATGAAGCTAATTTTCATGATCAGTACTCAGTGAGCTGAGCAAACCAAACTTTCTTTATAAATGTAGCACAATGATTTTTAACAACACTCAAGTACAAACATTTCATCAGTGATTAGGTTGCTGACATATAGAACAGATCCTAGAGCCAGTCCATGAAAGAGCCAAAGCCCATAAATTTCAGTGTGTCTCAAAGTGTGCAAATTTGACGGCTCAAAATGAAATATTCTGCTCATAGACCTTTATGTAAGTGGGTACGTGATTGCTTAGGTTCACTCCCCTGAACGACTGAGTTATGCTGCGTAAACAAAATTGTCGCAGACATTCTCCTGTCGCAACAAGGCACTCAAGGCTCATACTATGTGTAACCATACCCCATAGCCGCGACGTGCTCTCTCAACAGAAGGGAAGCAACATACTAAATATAACTTAATCCTAAATATAGCCCCATTGACCTACAATTATTTAAATCAGTTTTTAAAATGTTAATCTACCTATAGAATTAGAATTGTTATGACCCAGCAGGGCAGGCATTACAGCCGGATTATCATACTCTTTGTTTACGTTTACTTCCAAAGTTTCGACTTGCAAAAACGAGTCTTCAGGGAGTACAAGATGTTGTAACATTTTGTACTCCCTGAAGAAGACTCGTTTTTGTTGTAAGCAACGCAGAACTCCAGAAGAGGAAGCGGAGCATCTTCCCCGAGATCCCGGATCATCTCAAACCTTCGATGTTCTTTTCTAGTGTACCATGGTTCTTGCCTACAAAATTCGTTTTATAGAAGGTTGTTGACACACTAGTCATCGCATTGTACTCAGATTCCGCTCTGTTCGAGAGGTGCAATGATCATGGACCGCGCATGACTTACGCGCGCGCACTCGACCTTGGCTGGCATTCGTTACTGAAATCAGCCATGATCTATTCATTTCTCTTATCTTAGTCAGTTCTATTGGCTCCTCGATGATTAAGCCTGGTCCTCACTGGTGAAATAAGAATAAGCACAAGAATAAGCATAAGATGTACGCACAAGCCGGTGAGGACAGCCATGAAATAAGAATAAGCACAACATAAGCATAAGTACAAGAAAAGGAACACGTCTATTCTTATTGTGCGTATTTTTGTGCTTATTTCACATATTTCTGTGCTTTTTTCACTATTTTACCAGTAAGGACAGGAATGACACCAGCACAAGCAAAACACAAATTCTTAGTTTACCAGTGGAAACTGAACTGAACACGCCAGGTCACGCGGCACCTCAAGGCTCACGTGTACTTTCAAACATCGCCTCTACGCATGCGTATCTCATGACTCTTGTGCTTATTATATTTCACAAGTGAGGACCAGGCTTATAGTCAACAAAACGCAAATAGTATACTTTAGCTAACTTTGTATGATATTTTGTTCGAAAACGACAAAATATAACACGTGGTTTCCCTGTGGTACAGCGTCTAACTGGTGGCCGATATCACACATATAATTATATTTTTTTGCTCTTAAATTAATCCTTTGATAACTGGAATACAATTGAGAAATATTACTATTAGCAAATTAATGTTGACATTCACAAGAAGTAGGCTGCACTTTAAAAATATCATATTCTTCTATGAGAATTATATTAGCTAGCAAATGTTGTAGAGTAATATGATATGTTGTACGCTAATCATGTACTTGATGCAGATGTAGCTTCGTCTGAGGATACACGTGAAATGAGTTCCTCAAGCTAAGAGAAGACCCATTTTTAATCTTCTGATATCAGAAGGTCATGGTTCAGAGTCAGTGACTCAGAATTTTTTTCTAAGTTCTGTTAGCTTGAGGAATACATTGCACTATCAGTATGATTTGTTCTTCGATGATTCAACATGTTTTTACATCTAGATTCTACTGAGGAATGTTTATAATGACTTGATAATTCTGCAAATGCATACATTTGAAGTGTTATGTGTTTCTGAGTATGCGGACTGCACCCAGCCAGTCTGGTATATGTGTTTCAATTTCTTCAGTTATGTCTGTGGTATTATAACAAAGTATGTAATTAAAATCAAAGCAATTACGAGTATCGCCGGAAAACTAATTATCATAAGGCTGCACACCTTGGGAAATGAAATACGTGATCAGCTGTAGAATTCCGTTTTACTCAATCTAAGCACTTGTTGCGCTTTCTTTTACGTACGTATTTCCTTCATGAGAAGAGCGTAGACCCTAAGTTCTGTTTCTTTGTTAGTCAAAGTTATGTAGCTTCCTCTCAAACATAAACACTTAACTTTATAAACAATACAATATATAGAGAGTCGTATTTCCTTTCTTCCTCGTCTAACAATATGCATATGACTGTCATGCTCGTGTGAGTGTGAATCACTGAATGTGTTCAGGCATTAGTGTGTGTGTGTGTGTGTGTGTGTGTGTGTGTGTGAGGGTGTGAGGGTGTGTGTCAGTGTGTGTGTCTGTGTGTGTGCGAGCACGCGCCGTGTGTAAATAAATGTGCCGAGTAAATAAACTCATTAAATGAATATCAAAACAGTCCGGAATGTTAGTTTATGTATTTTTATAGTATTCAGTTTTCAACTACCACCTATTTAGTCTATGAACTACCGAAACGTGTTCATATTTATGTAACATTTTAATTTCAGATAGTTCCTTTCTATTTGCCGTTTCAGTTAAATCAGCTCAGTAAAAAAAATGCCAACATTACAAAAGATACAAATTAGCAAATAAAACTAAATTATGTTGTGTACCAGCAAACCGAAGGCGACTATACGACTAAACGGTAAGTGCGTTAGAAATAACTTAATAAGTTAATATTTTAAATATCTAACGTTTTCAACCAGTTGTGATCGCGCGCAGGTTTATCACTGCCCAGAGAATTAACATAATGAGTTCGGTTGTAGTTCTTCTTCAAACGTTCAGAAATATTTGCGAATATTGCTCCGCATACAAGACTCGTTCAAGTGATTTCAAGTTAGTCTAGTAGGGAGCGGTCGCCAGTTCCGTTCTGCGTTACTGGTTCTGTTTATCCAGATCTGGATTGGTGGTTTAATTTTAGTAAATGTATGCGTGACAAACAAGTATCACGATTAAGATTTAAAAAGACATTTCGAACTTTGACACTTTTAAGACTTGGATCTTTGTGTCTCTTGATTGCGTAGGTGGAATATTATCATCATATTCATCTTCTTACTTCCTTTTTAAATTATATTGGTGCTGGGCATTGTTATGTTATTTGTGTAGAAACCGTACCAGCGTACCATATTATCTAATGTCTGTCACTTTGTTAATTAGTTAATATTATTCACTGTTGTATTTTATTACCAAAGTTCTTGTACATAGGAACACGGTTTAATAAAGTTGTTGTTGTCATACTCTTGAGAAACAACCAGAAATGAATTCGGCAGATAGAGAACCAGTGGCAGGGGGAGTTTATTTCCAAATAGATCACGCATGTTTTTCTCTTAGCCACTGTTTTATTGTATTTGTGTTGCCTATTGACGTGGAGAAAATTATCGTATAAGTATTACGAAGGTTGGCGTACTTTTTATTGTCGGTGGACAAAACCTTTGGCAACCCTGTAATCTCGTGCTTAACAGTTTTGAATCGTTTTGTTTCGTAGGGCTAGCGCTTTGTTTTCGTTTTATCACGTCAACAACTATTCATTAACGTTCACAAGTACAGAAAGCCAGACTTTGTTATGAAGAGAATCGTATATACCAAATTAAATCTGGATATTTATATGCGAACTTGCACACGTTAAGCATTAAAATTATCCCACACAATGTTGAAAAACATCAACTAGTAGTTCACGGCCCTAGTACTCCGTATTACTTCGCACCATCGTCCCCATTTCGTATACTAACGAAAATTTCGGCCTTTCAAAGTTGTTTACAAATGAGTATTGCCGGCCACAATTTGACTACTGTCTTCTGAGTCTCAGTTTTTGTTATGGCAACTACTAGGCGTATTTGTCTACTAGAACTCACTATTAATATTATAAGCTGTAAAACTATCGCTTGAGTGGTCACACTTTGTCTCTTTGTTCACTACAGTACATGTAATCAGTTCATAATAATAAAATATAATACAACACAAGTGTTATTTAGCTGAGTTAGGGTCGGATCTATCTTCATCAAACTATTTATATTACAAAATGAAACAGATAATACATTAATTATGTATATGAATTACCGTTCAAGAGCTTTCCATTTACAGTTGAATGCTAGATGTAGACGATATTGTTTTTATTAATTTTCATATTTTAGCAGTTTTGAACTTGAAGGTGCATATAGACTATGATACTCCATGTCCGTAAAGTGGCGACTGGTAGCAGCAATAACAACAATTGCAGCAACACGTTGTCTGGATAATATATGTCTTTGTTATCCATTCGATTAATAATGTATTGTTTTTGTCGCACAAGATTGCTGGAAGGCTATTTATTCAACCATAAATAGAATACATACGTGTTCATGTACGCATGCATGAAACAGGATAACAACCATAACGCTACGTTAGGATAAACAACCAAATTATCGCAATTTTTCTGTTGGTGAACAACACACGAAAACCCGAACATAAACCAAAATCTCTGATAACTTATCACAATAGGCAGCGACCATGCTAATATTTTAAATTATCATATCACCATCATGCGAAGATGCATGTAATGTACCACAGCCAGCGGCTTGACGAACGTTACTGAATTTTTTAAACGACATAACCGTGACATCAGGATGAAGGTAATTATACGCCTCTGTAGGGAAGCTCAACCTTGGAAATATTTGTTGGCTATCTTTGTCATTTTGGAATAAGAATAAAACTTGATTTCGTTGATTTGCCCCCCAGTAGTATGCCCACGTTTGGACGAAATGCTTGTTTATAGTTCTGTCGTTAAACGTAGGAAAAGAAAGTATTGTACTTTATTACCGGATATTTCTTGTAGCAATAGAATGTCTGATATGGGCTTTCAGACCGAGATAATTCTTTATCATATAAGAAATCAAAGTAATATACCCACCATTGAAAAGTTTTGAATCGTAAATTTTTATTTACTTCCCCCGCCAAATTCATCCACGATCTTTAGATATATTTTAATATTCAAGTTTCTTATCTACAACCGGAAGGGATTACTTAAGT
>JAOBYG010155868.1:0-10596 GCA_025403545.1 Epizoanthus stellaris
TGTATGTATGTATGTATGTATGTATGTATGTATGTGTGTATGTGTGTATGTATGTTTGTATGTATGTATGTATGTATGTATGTATGTAATGTATGTATGTATGTATCCAACAACGCGAACGCAGCACAATACAGTAGGCTTGATTATACCATACAATAACTGACCTGACTGCACGTGAAAATGCAACCAGCTGACAACGTTTCTGCCGTTGTCTTCAGAAATACAACTTGAAAATCTACAATTTGAATTTCTTTGGAGAACGTGAACGTAAGAATATCAATCTTCTTATTATATTTTCTGCCCTGAAAACTAAGTTACCCAGTTCCTACTATTTAAAATCCTTAATAGGAAAAGCAATATCAAACGAATGAGCGGTACAGTAAACTGTATATAGTAAGTAAGCAACTAAGTGAACTTGAGAGCTATTTCAGGCAGACTTCCGCGTACCGACGAAGTTGTATTATTTTGGTTAGGTCCACACTCGAGTAAGCAGAATCCATACTTTTACTTTGGCTCCTTTCAAATGACACTTTCGTACGCCAATAAAATAGTGGTGTGTCACATTTGCGTTAAAACTTCATGTGCAATTAGTTTCAAGTTTACTTATTTACTTTACTTTAAAAGGGTTTCGCAAAGATAACTACTATTTATTTTTGTGGGTGTACCACGGCACATTTAGTGTTTGAATGGCTACTTGGTTGCTTGGGCAAGTTTAGGCTATGTTCACACGGAACGGTTCCACATGGTTCCGGTCCGGAACCGTTCCGTACCCAGTTCTGTCCACACGGAACCGTCCTTTTATGAGTGCCTTTTCACACCGGAACAGTTCAACTTGGTTTCCGGCGTTCCAAAAATCGGAACGGATAGGCGTTCCGTTCACATGGGACCTGCCATCCGTACCACCTATCCGTTCCAATTTTTGGAACGGAACCAAGTTGAACCGCCGGTTTCCGTGTGAACGTATAGGCCTGGTTGTCATATATATAATCGCTGGGATTGTTCACAATCGCTGTGATCGCGCGCTGAAGAGCGTTTCCATATAATCGCTAGGATCGCTGAAAAAAATTTCAGCGATGCTGGCGATCCTAGCGATCCCAGCGATCATATGGAAACCAAGCTTTAGAGTTACGGTTGGGTGACCCATTGTTTTTCCATTGCTGTATATACGATTTCCGCCGGTACACACAGAAGGAAACCATTTTGTTACATTATTATTGATTTTTATGAACTCGTTTGCACTGTTTATAATAAAAACTTTAGTTGTAACTTTAACAATACTGGGAGCGGTATGAATGAATGATTCTATATTTCAGTACGGAATCACTTCAAGACATACATTCTGGTTTCCAAGAGAGCCTACAGTTATTTGCCATAAATACTTCCAATAGTTGTTTATTTTACAACTTCGATACAAATAGAAAACTAGGATTATGCTATATCAAATAGGCTACAATAATGCTTTATATTACACTGAATGTAGATAAAGCTATGGAACACTAATTTCGAATAGACATAAAGAGCGATGTTGTTGACTTCTTTCTTACATGAGTGTAGACTTTGTGACTCATTGAGTGAATATAGCAGTAGGTTCCATAGTTTAGCCCCATCATTTAAAAGAAGCCTTTCATAAGCGCATCAGTCCTTAGTCTGGGAATGAAGAGATTATGAGTAGTACGGCTGGATAATTTTAAAAATAATTCACAGGGATAAGATGGTGCCAGGTCACATAGAGTTTAAAAACATCATAATTGGCTTAGCCTTAAACCGTTTCCCCGTTAGGGAATACCATCTCAAATCTTTACGAATTTCTGTTAATCTTATTGAATAATCCGCCTTAATAATTATTCTTGCAGCTCGGTTTTAAAATTTTGGCAGTTTCTTCGCTGAACCAGTGCTTATATTATTCCACATCACACTAGTCTACAGTAGTCAAAGTGAGACAAAATAAGTTCCTTGTAGATATTGATTAGGGCATGTCTTGCCGGTACACGAGGCCTTTTTAATATTTCAAGACCAGAGAACACTTTATTGACTATTTTGTCTATTTGATTGTTCCAGCTCAGGTTCTCATCAATTTGTAATCCAAGATGTTTGGTTACCTTTACTCTTTTAATAAAATTATTCCGTAATGAAAGCTTCATACCATCGTTTAAATTGGATAATCTGTCTCTTGTCCCAATAACCATATATGTTTGTTCTTGAGAATATTCAGAGTCAATCTGTTGGAAAGCAGCCAGTCCTTTGTGGATTCCAATCCATTAGTCATTTTAGACTCCAATGACTCCACGTCAGTATACACGAAGGAAAGACTGGTGTCATCTGCATAAAGTTGTGGCTTGCATGCTGAATGGAGTTGGACAGATCATTTATTGTAAACGAAGTAGCAAAGGACCTAATACTGATCCTTGAGGAACGTCTTTTTCTTAGGACTTTGCGCTGAGAGTTTACCGCTGACACAGCACCTCTGACTTATTTTATATAGATATGACCTGAACCATTGCAAGGTGGAGCGTTCTAAACCATAATACGAGAGATTATCTAGGAGAATTGAGTGATCAACCATGTCGAAGGCCTTTTTCAGGTTTAGGAAAAACACTCCATTTTAAAGAAAGCTCTCTTACCATTATTTATGTAACACTCGTTAGCTAAGTGCAATGGCAGTAGAAAGTATGTCCCTAAATCCCGACTGGTGTCTATTGTTATTACCCAAATAATTATATAGAGCTGTTCATAAACTAGCTTCTCAAAGACTCTGGCAACGGTAGAAAGGACAGAAATTGGTCTAAATTTCCTGCTTCAACTTTAGCACCAGCCTTGAAAATTGGTGAAATCCGTGAAATCTTCTATTCTAAATCCGCACTGGGAGTCACATCGCCCTGTCACGCTATCTACATTTTCATTCTCTTTTCACGAAACCTAAAAGGAAACAAATGGTAAAGCTATCTAACCCTTCCTGTTGCTTATCATCTCGTTTCCGTCTCTCAGCCCCGTTTCTGTTCTTCCTCCTTCTGATTCCCCCAACCCCCTGTCTGTTTCTGCTGCTTCGGCGTTTAACCGCTTGAATTTCCTCTTCTCACTTGCTTGTGCATGGCAGAGATTTTCCCGACAATTCCAATTTTCCGCCCGTATACACTCTCCACCTGCCTCCTCATTGAAACGGCTACAGCGAATTTCAGAACAGCTTTTGTAATATAATCCGTAACATCTCAACTAATTTGTTCAACTCACTCTCAGTTCTTATAAAGAAATAGCATTTAGCAACCTGTTAAATATTACTTTTGAGAATACCCGATATTGTAAGCCGTGTTTTGCTGCTGAGTCACAACCAAAAGTATAAGTTTTCTATTACAAAACATTTGTCTAAAGTTTCAAAAATTCTTCTAAAACGAGTGTCATACATCATTAAAAGAGAGTGAGGAATAGAGGAGTGCGTTTATTTTAGCCGAAATAGGAATTAAAATATTTCTACGTTTTGGCATAACCCCGCGTTATTCTCTTCTATCTATCTTGGCTATCTATCACCTCATATCCAACGCGAGTTCGTGGAATAATTGTTAAGTAGTCCATTAGGTGTGGGACATATGGAGCCGAGAGCAATTGTAGATTGTGAATATTTTGCAAATCTTGTTTTGAATTAACCATTTATTTTCTTGTTTAGTTGTTTGTTTAAACTGCTGTTTTATGTTTAACATGAGGTTCTATCTTTTTCAAATTGAATATTTGACTTCCAAGATCTGACTGCATCATCGTTGTTTCGAACAGTGTGTTATTTGCTTTCCGTGACTAAGAATTGGATTCAGTACCGTCATTGTTAAACAGTTTGAACATATATTTCCGTTGTTTCATCACTGGCCAAAATCCAAGGGAATGCTACAAATTTGCTGATAGATAAAATAAGAAATTAAATTAATAAGCGGTGAATATATTTGCCAGACATATTCGGTGGTGAGCTAAAGCACATGAAAATGGATCTAAAATTTTCATATTATTATGAATATTGATCCAGAATGTCGTAAAATATATGACATGGATTAATATGGGACTTTTTTAAAAGAAGATTACAACTAAATAATAAAGAAAATGTGCAGGAGGATTTTGAGATTTACCTTTTCGAAAAGGTTCTTTGTAATTTTAACTCCATTGGGAAAAATCATATCGTGAAAAAATCGGATATTCGATACTTGCTATTGCATCTGTGTTTATAGAAAAACAGATATGTGAGATGCATCCTGTAAAATTTTCTCATTTTTAAAATGCAAACAGTCAGTGTGTCAAATATGAAATTGTGAGATCATTCAACGTTAATAGAATGACAGTCTGTGTGACGTTACTTGCATATATTATTTCCTGGGTTGGCAGGTATTTCGGTAATTACTATTTGCTGTGTTGTATGGTTTTTTTATCATCACATCCTAGTTCTCTCAACTGGATGTTTACGCTCAATTTTTCTTATTATTACCCACCTTATAATGCATTTAAACTGTTTTTTCTTTAGCCAGAAAGCAAGAGACTGGCGTGGCGTGTAACTAATGGAAGAAAAAGGAATTACAGGTCAGTATATTTAGATTATCATCGACAGCGACTTTGGTAGGAGTCAAAATACTCAAGTAAATAGCCTGAAAAGGAAATGTACATGTTGTTGCTCTATAATTCCATTTATCATTCGCCATTGACTAATTTTGCATTGCTATTACGATTTACAAGTGTGTCTGCATATCACGGTAGAACAATTACTAATGTTTGCAATATCTTCGATGCATTGATGAAGCGCACACGAAGTCACATTGTTATTAAAAGCAATCTCCTTGACTGCGTTAGTTGGACTATGAAGGGATATATTTAGTGCTTTACGTCCAGTGGCTCATCAGATAGTAGGACCATTAGGCTGTAATTTGTAATGCGTATGTTTATTACGGGTCTAAAAACTTCGTGTTCACTGATGTCAATAATGTTTCGTGTTATGCTACGCATTTGATGTGTAAATATTTCAACCATTTTCCATTATGGAGATACGGTATATAGCTTTACTGGACACAAAATGATCGGTACTCAGTAACATGCATCCTGAATAGTGCATATTTTACGGATTTTCTGTTCTTTCTCTTGATTTGGATATTAAATCAAGGGAAATTTGCTAGCTTTCACAAGTGTTTGTGTTTGCTTGTCATGAGAAAAATAATTGAGATTGAAAACGTGACAGTTAAACTGCTACTTAAAAGCACAAGAGCCTGTTTTGTTGATTAAGAATTATTTTAGAGATTTCGTTTTGTTGTTCGTTCTATATGACAGAAATCTTATTTAATATGAACACATAGACTGCTGACTGAAATTAATGGATAAGTATTACCAATAAAAGCATTGCATTTATAGAATATCATGCAATCGGCGCTTTAACAAACCTGTGCATGAATCTGATCGGCAAAACGTTTTATCTAAAATTGAACTATACTCGTGTACTACATCTCGCTATTTCTTTTAATATGATAAAAGGGCTACCACTTAAAACAGTGAATATTTGTGGCTATCCTGTTTACTTTTAGGCAATTTTCCTAAATTTCAAATTTATTCAAACAACCATTTGTTGCTCGATATAAATGGTGTTTGACATTCAGTTATTTGTTCCAGTCTAGTTGAAAGCGTTAACGCACGAAAGCTCTGATGGGGAAGTTCTACAAAGAAAATAAGAAATTATCTAAAGAAAAGGAAGGTCCAAATTAGAATTGCATATTCTATTTATGGACATATTATAACTTAAAATGCGTGAAAGCAACTTCAGCTACTATACAGTTTGTCACTTTTTTGGTTCGCGGATATACTATTTGAACAGCCCTTATTTGGACGTGTCACCGACGTTTTCAAATGATTTGGACAATCTACCGTTCTTGTACATTTTCAAAAATAATTCATACTTATTTCAATGTATAAAGTTAAAAATGGAGGAAAATAACAAACATAACATAAAAATAGTTTGGTCAGCTCAGCCAGTCTCCTTGAGAAGTATGTGTCCCATATAATTATTCAATGCACGTAGACGTACATATATTCGTTGAAGTCGATGTTTTACCAGCTGCTCTGTGGTGAGAAGGTGTAATTATAAAACTATATTCTTAATCTCTAAAAAATGTAAATAGCTATTTTATTTATTATTTACACACGACCCCACAAGCGGAAACGCTTAAACCTACATCGTGCATAAATAAAGTTATTTCTATTTCTAGTTTCTATCTATTGTTCCGTTTGTTAGGACTGCATCAGAGTATTATTGTCATACGTAATGTGCCCGAAAAATAGAACAAGAGTTAAAATAGCATGTTTTACCCGACAAATGGAATTTTAATCTACCAAATCGTCTCAGAGGATTGTTGCTACACCACCAAGATAGAATATTCAGAAACATAACTTTGAGAATGATGATAATCTCCATGAACAATAGCAATTCAGTACAGGCTTTTAATGTTGATACAGCTGAGATGTGAATGGTTAACATAATCCCGTGCATTTTAACATTTAATTGGATGTTGTCAATCGGTACCTCTTTGTGATACTTTAAGTAGAGTTTGATAGATGATGTAAACTCCGCACATAAGTATATTGTGGCCTGAAGACATTTTAATTGTAGAGTTTACACATTCATACAGCTTTAATTGTGTCACAGTCTACATCTATCACATAATCTGAAAAGCCTAGCCTAGTCAATGATAACTTTAATGTTGTCCCTTGCATGTGATAGCTTCTACAGACCGTGTAGTTGGAAGTAGCCACAACACAATCAAGAATTTCGCCCTTCAGATGATTATCAGATAGGCAATGATAAATGTATGACGGCGGCATACAGATCGACTTCAAACGCAGAGAGGCTTTTTAAAACTCCATTCTTCAGGAACAAACATTCGGCACAACAAAATTGGTTATTAGAAATCGGTGTAGTATATAACTCGCGGTAAAGATGTGTGAACTCTGCCCCGTTTATAGTTGTGCTGTTTCATTTTGCCTGTTTTATTCTTGTTTTCTTCCCTCCGAATCTAAAATTTTATTCAACTTCATTAGTTTATTCCATGCGTATCTTTCTGAGTACCATTGCCTTAATGATCATTATGTATTCGAAGAGCGTTCACTTGTTTGCTTCATCTGCCGACAATAGGGACTTTACGACTTTATATATCTTATACAGTTTTTTGTTTTTGTTTATTTTTCTTTCTCGGAAATCTTAGCTTATATTTAGCTACACTGTAAAAAAGTTTTTGTATGTATGTATGTATGTATGTATGTATGTATGTATGTATGTATAAAATTGCTTGAGCGATCTGTGTTCATAATGGTTTTAAAAATTGGTTTTAACAGATCTAAAAATTTTGTGTTTTAAAAAAAGTGAGAACTTTTTCTTAAAACGGTCTGAATTTTCATCCGCCTTCTGCGAACTTCATCAGAGACTGACTCCAAAGGCAATGGAACAATTAACTGTGACAATTGTGTCCCATCCCGTTGGGAGGCTGAATTAGTGGTGCATAAACTTTTGGAAAAGGCATTCGTTCATTGACAGAGCTTTTGTCTAAAAAGGAATGCATGGATTCTAAAAACAAGCGTTTGTTTTTGTTGTGGATGCCAGTTTCCAGAATTGTTAAATATGCGGAGCACCAAAAATGCATTCTTCGTCTGTGCTTCAAATTTAGATGCCACGTTATGTTTCAGCGTTCATGGTTCTCGAGGAATTGGCATTCAGTAGGTTTTTTTACTATTCTCTGTGAATTAGATTTCTGTTAAGTCTCGGCAAAACCCTTACCAGCGAATGTAAGCCCAGGACTCAAGCTTACAAACGGAATTTTATGGTTTGGTGGTGGAATGGAGAATGTTGAGATCGACAGTGGGATTGTAGGATAGCTGATAAACTTATTGGATGACTGCATGGGTACATGTTTGCATGACATAATTGATTGATTGATCAATTGTTTGATTGCTTAATTATGTATTTTAATTGCTTAATTATGTATTTTAATTGCTTAATTATGTATTTTAATTGCTTAATTAATTAATTAATTAATCGACTGATTGATTGATCGACTGACTGATGATTATGGAATGACGAATGATTTGACGTTGTTTAATTAGTTGATTGACTAATATCTGTGTGTAAATGTAATACAATCGAAACATTTAATCCCACTTTGTTTAAAGGGAACAGGTCAAAACACATGCCCCAGATATGGACCCACTTTTATCCGCAGACACAGCTGTCAGTGCATGGAACAGGTACCACCCCCCACCACCCCACCCCCAATTTTTGACCACCTATTTCCATTTAGGGGGGACCTAGGGACAATTTAAGTACAGAAAATGAAATGATAGCGAAAGACAAATGACAGTATATTTATTTCTAGATTTTGTCTTTAGTTTCAGATATATTAAAAAATGTAAAATAAATATTGAGTTTTAGCTCCCGGAGGAGACAGAGAGTGGCCCTCGAGAAGGCATGTGTTTTGACCTGCTCCCTAAACTACGTGTATTCTGAAAATGTGATTTCTTTTTTCAGATCCAAACAGTTGCCAGTTCGGCCACATGCCGTACGAATCATCAGGTGACAGTAAAGAAAGCCTATAACTCATCCGATCACACATGCTGGCCTTGCATTCGCCATTGTCCACCAGGGCGGGAGCCCTCCATTGCATGCGGAGGATCCGGACTCTCTCTGGCGTGTGTTCGCTGCAGAAAGGGTACATATAAACAAAGACATGATGGGTCACAGTGTACACCTTGCACTGTATGTGGGCAAGGTCACAGCACCTTAAAGAACTGTTCTCGGGAACTCAATTCCATCTGCAGCAAAGACTGTAATAAAGGATATTACCAACAACAGATTCTTGATACGTGCTTACCTTGTTCGAGCTGCTGCTTTGATGGAAATGACAGAATTGTCAGCGAATGTAAGATTCGTGGTATGCCTCCAAGCATGCAGTGTGAAGCAAGAATTGGACATTGCCAGCACACGACCACGGCTGTTCACTATACTACAGCAAGAGCGAAAGAAATCGTTACAAACTCTACAGCAACCAAGTCAACAACAACAGCAAAGGTGACAACAAAGGCTCAAAAGAACTTGCCTAGTGATGAATATAATCGCAGTAACAATGCTAGAACAACGAAACCATTAACCAATAAAGTGATTTATATAAATGAAGGTTTAGCTGCTACTACTGCAATTAGCCGAAACACAAGCACAGAAATAATCCAACCGAAAACATCATACAACGGCAGTTACAAAAGAGGTATGGAAATCAGCTTGGCAGTGATGATAACAGCATTGTTTATCATAGTATTAGCACTGGTCTGTAAGAAATGTCCAAGAAGGAGTCAGGATCCCAGTGCTCCCAGTCCCAGTATGACGGACAAACCTGAGGGAATCCCTATGTTAGCTACAGAAGACATCAGCAGTTCAGAAGCGGACACGGGGAAGCAAAATCCGCTGGAGCACAACGCAGTGAGTTTGACAATAGTTCGTCTGCGAGAAAAACCGACGCAACAGGAGCTTGAAGAGGTAGTAAATCTAACGGACCCGGTAAAGTCAACTCAAGGTAAAGTTTAAAAGTTGTTCTGCTTTGTGCCAACATATCAATATTGCTTTTCATGTTGGGTACAAAATCAGGCTACCTAAAAGAGATTGTGTGGGTCGCGGTTTCTAAGTTGACTGTGTTGCGTTTGTGTTAAGTTGTTAAGCTCCTCCTCTTGTACAAATGTTTGCTCATATTTTGAATTGATTAAGACCCGTTCCAGGCGGCGCTCTACTTATGTGCCGAACCTAATTGAATTAAGTTCGACCTTGGAGCGACTCTAGAACAACATTTGTTTTAGGTGTCGCTCTTTGCATATGCCGATCCTAATTGTTCACAAGTGTTTCTGGAACTTTCACCTTTTATTTTAAAATGTAAATTGTTATAGTTTCTTTTTAACAGGATTTTCTGAGGTTACAATTGTTTAAACAGAGAGTACTAAACAACTTTGAACAACTTGATACGTGGAAACCCCTCTTGGAACTCTATTTTGACTTTGAGAAAGAAGCTGAAAGACCGTAGACTCCCCCACTTATATCTTTATGGTCTCGACGTTATAACTATCATATAGTGTAACGAAGAGACTATGTCGTCAAGAGCGGTTACAAATGAAACAAACTGACAACCATATTGTTTTTGGTTGATCCTAAAGCCTAACGAAGGACACTTAAACTGCCCGAAACTTCGCGGGATTTTTTAAACAGTATCAACCTCCGAAAACCTGTTAAAAGAAACTAACAATTCTAAGTATTTACATGAGGCAAGATGGGTGACGCAGTGCGGGGAAGAACGCCAGGACCTCATAGTAAAACAAAATGGTGAACAATATAACTGAACAAAACTGGATAAAATGGCTCGCAGAGGAGGCATAAGTGAGACGTACGACTTGTAGGACACACCACAACAGACTATTAAGGTGGTTCCCACCTGTTTTCAATGTATTTTTGTGTCCTGTAACTTAACAAATGGTTTACTCGTTAATAACATAGATGCCAAATTAATTCGTGAATTTGCACCCTAGTTTTTTCTGTAATTGCACTCCGATTTGAAATTT
>JAOBYG010155979.1:0-10595 GCA_025403545.1 Epizoanthus stellaris
GCAAAGAACATATGAAATAAGGGCAAAATCACGTTTCACGGGAAAATAAAGACCTAAATCACGTTTCACGCAAAATAAAAACGGGAAATCACGCTTCACGAGAATTACTCAAATCACGATTCACGGGGAAAAAATTGGCCACTTCACGTTTCATAAAAAGGGCAAATCATGCTTCACGAAAAAAACCTTTACCACCCTCCTTATACTTCAACGACACCAAGTTTTACTAAAATAGCGATTGATATGAGAAACTCAAACATCTATCTGACTTTCTGCATGCATAAATTACACGGCTGGCCTGATGCAAGGGCTGATAGGTACAAACAGTTTCTTGGCTTTAGGTACGTCCTTTCATTTCGGTCGAAAAAGCCAACACTTTTCATCAAGGACAAACGCGATTGTCGAAAACCCGACTTTTCAAGACATACATGGACAAGACAGCATTTGATTTTAAAATACTTCAAATCAGTGTGTTCCTTTGTTAGTATCAGTGGCGGATCAAGGGAGGTGGCCCCCCTTTTTTCAGTCCAAAAGTGACCAAAAATGCACTCAAATTGCAGGAAATGGCATTTAAGTTGTCTCGATCGAAATTTCAGACACGCCTAGTGAAGTTTAATAAATTACTATAACTTTGTAAAAGTTTAGTCGATTTGAATTAAACTTTCGCAAATAATATACAATTTATCTAGGAATTTGATGAAGTTAACTGATTTAACAAATAATGTGTGATATTGGGGCGATTTTTATCTAACTGGACCTCACGTTTTTCACAAAATTAGTCGTTAAACAAAATTGTGAGTTGTGATTTTTCTTAGATTTCTAGAATCAGCTTACATATAATCAACTTTAACCCTGACGAAGTTCTAGCCAAATCGGCGAATCAGAATTCCGGGGAAAATTTGGACGGGAGAGGGAACAATAGCCCAATTTATACTAGTGACGAATTATCCGTGACGGATAATTCGTCTAGATGTAAATTCGGTGTTCAGACGAATTATGGACCTAAATTCGTTCAGACGGATAACACGTCTCTAAATTTATATCTAGACGGATCAGACTTAAAATCGAGAAGGACTGGTTTCTATTTGGTCGCAAGATTTCTTGGGATGAACTTCAAAATCTAGACGAATTATCCGTCCAAATTCGTCTTCGCATTTATATCAAGACGAATGTCCGGATGGATAATTCGTCTCTAGTATAAATGGGCTACTGGCTATGCGCTTCAATGAACTCAAGAATGATTTTAAATTTTTTGTTTTGTTTTTATTGTAGCTCTTGAGAAAACACTCCTAAATTCCTCATTTTCAAACTAAAGTTGCTTAGTTTCGTGTCTTGTCTTGATTCAGTTTTAAAGCCCGTTACACACGAGCAAGTTTTCCTTGACAAGTGTCCTTGTCAATTTTTATATTTTTCATTTGCTCGTGTGAATGAACAACAAGTTTTCTTTGGCAATTTTTTCCTTTACAAGTTTTATTTGCTCGTGTGAACGAATAAACAAGTTTTCCTTGACAAGTTTTCTATTGTAGCAGTAATACTCTTGTACAGCGGAGGTTAACAAAAACATGTGGATTTCGCAATTCCTTGCCATGTTTTCCTTGTCGAGCCGTACACACGAGCAAGTTTCGCCACTTGGCAATTTTTCCTTGACAAGTCTCCTTGTTCAAAAACTAGCATGCCAGTTTTTGAACAAGGAGACTTGACAAGGAAAAACTTGCCACATTTTGCTTTACACACGAGCAAATAAAAATTGGCAAGTGAGAACTTGTCAAGGAAAACTTGCTCGTGTGTAACGGGCTTAACATTGAGAAGTCAGTTCGTGTCGAGACTAGTCAAAAATAATGTGAGATCTCCCCATCAGTCGATCAGATACCTTCGTGTGGTTAAGAATGAAAACCGTTATGGCATGAAACGTTTGCTGGACTTAACTTCTGCGATTTTGCGGGTTTTTTTCGCAAAAATACAATCCCACAAAACATGCTTTTCGTTGTATTTTGCATTTAAATTATATAAATGGCGATAAATTGCAAATATAAGACACCGCAAAACCCACAATTCATAAATCCGCAAAATAAAATTTCCACAAAAATTATATGTTATTAATAAACAGTAACTGTAAATCTTGATAGACTAGTGGAAATATTGAAGATTTAGACTACAAGTCTTTAATTATTCTCTTACAACAGTGTAGCAACTGGTCGTTAGGCCTTTGCAACTGATTATGATGGCATTTTACAAGTAAAAACATTGACGCTACTACGAATGCTAGCAAGAAAGTAGCATTTAAAAAAAAATTTGCCGAGGAAATGAAAATGGGTCGAAAATGAAAAAGAAACTCAAAAGTAAAAAATATCAAACAGTGCTCATGTCTAGAGCAGAAATGCTCTGCACTGACCTTGACATGTTAATACAAGCATTTATTCCATTTTAGTAATGAAGAAAAGGCAGAACTTGCGAAGGCCGATATTGGTCGTCAGTAGATCACCTAAGGCCCCTTCCACACGGATACGTTGTCGTTTGAAAAACGAAATTTTTGAAAACGTATTCTTGTGGACAGGGATCTGCGTTTTCGAAGACTGAATTCGACTCATAGCTGGTGAGACCGTTTTCAAAAAGTTCGGTTTTCAAAGTTTTCCTTTTCGATGAAATCGACATCGACTACGAGTTGATGGTATATGAAAACGGAAACACAAAATTAATTGCGTTTTCAAACGAAAACGTATCGTGTGGACGGGGCCTAAATTGTGTGCAATTCATTGCTGCAACGAGTTTCGGCACTTTTTAATACCTAGTCTCTGCTACCAGACGTCCCGTTTTCCCCATGCAGAATCGAGAAAACAGGCGGATGAAGCCACGAATTCATTTCGAAATGCAAATACTTGCCTTTGTTGGCCTAAAAATAGCAAAAATAAAAGGAGGGCTCGCGGTACGCGGTGTATGCATCTTAATTCTTATTTCCTGAGTGAGATTTAAACCGCCGAAAGGGTTAACGGACCAGTGAGCCAGAGAAAAAGAACCCAACTACGTAATACAGTGACAATACTTCGAACGCTTTTATATGGATATTGCCCCGTAGCAAAATATAACACAACAGTAACAATAGTAATAGCCGCTACTGCGGCAGTGATAGGTTGAATTTTCCAGAGGTTTAATATGGGGTTTAATAATTCATGTTTCAGATACAAGAGGTTGTGATGATAATATAAAATATATTGCGCGCAACTAGCTGTGACACAACAGCTACGAAACGGCAAAAATGACAGCACAAAACATGCAAACTGTGCAGTGCAAAGAAAAAATCTTAAAAATCTTACCAATTTTTCCAGTAAAACCAGGGGAATGAATTGGAAGTGGAACAACATGTTGTATTCGGCGTTCGAGTGACAGCGAACTGATTCTGCCTTCAGCTGCAGGTGGCTAAACGATCGCTTTCCTGTGAATTTTCTCCACAGAGATGCCCAGCAAAATTCGCATGAAGGGCCATCTTGACGGTGGATGTAGCTGGCTGGTGGTAGTGGGGTCCTTTCTAACGCAGTTCGTTGTGATGGGAGTACACAACGTGTTTGGATTGTTGTACATCGATCTCCTGCAAGAATTTGGGGAGAGCAAGGCTGCGATCGGTAGGCAATATTTACTGTTATCGAGTTTAAATTAAAAAATAATTTGTTATGCATCGCATTCAGGCATTTTTTAAACTTAATCACACACAAGCGGTTGCTTTAAGTATCTTTGGTGTTTTATATATGAAACTGTATTTGTGGAACTTATTTTGCTAAACAACTGCGACATTTCACTGAGAAAACAACAACACATATTTAGTATTCATTTTTTCGAGGTGTCACGCACGAAAAAAAAATGTTTAGTTCGGGCTGGTGCGCATAGCACAGTTTTTATTTCTGTTTGTTATAAACCTCTAAATATCGGCTCAGTTCACTAAGTTTTTCGAAGTACTTGTTGTTTATCAGAAGTGAAAAGCTGATCTGTTCTTTTTACTGATTCACTCTTACGAGAGCCGTATTAAGATTTAGAGTAACCAGCGTGGAAGAGCCACAGACTGATATTATCCAAGCTCCAAACATTGCAAGAGAAACGGACCTA
Source organism: Epizoanthus stellaris (assembly GCA_025403545.1). Lineage (NCBI taxonomy): Eukaryota > Metazoa > Cnidaria > Anthozoa > Zoantharia > Epizoanthidae > Epizoanthus > Epizoanthus stellaris. Next base: position 4,096 of record JAOBYG010155979.1, read on the forward strand.
TTTTCCAGCAATTTCGCTAGACTTGGTTATTTAGAATATACTCTAAAAACGATAGTTGTTCACGCGGTTGCCAAGTTGTGTTAAAGAAGTCCAAATGTAGAATCGACTCGACAACATTACTTCTGATTTGTTTTCGATATTTCAATGATGGGTACAGAAACATATTCAACTACAAACATCGAAACAACTTTCGTATATCATGGTGTTCACGCAGTGGGAACTTTCAACCTCACAGGTTGCTAATAATAGCAATGATAATACTAATAGCTTAGTGGAAAAAACATTTGTTTGTCACATGCACAATGCATGAAAATAAGTTATTGTTTTCGCAAATTAAAAGCGGCCTAAATATTCTCTGCAAGCTTACTCTCGCACGTGATTGCTATTCTATAAACTGCTAGCTGTACCTTGTACCTTGTACGTCACGGCGCTCAATTGAATTCCCAAGATTAATGGCAACTGCTTAGCTGACGAATCAAGCATTCACCGAACATTGTCCGATGTTGTTCATTCAATCAACTGTTGTGCTCGGTTTGGAACATGCTAGAACATATTCGACAAAGTCTTTAAGCACTTGCTATTGTTTCGTAGTCAGCACTGATTATCGGCCAATTGTTTAAAATTTGGTTAACGAAAGGTAAAACACTGTTTCAGTAGTATAGAGAGGTTTGTCATCTTAAGGTAATGCGTTGGTATGATTTAAATGGTCCGAAATAACCAAATTTTGCTTATCATAAATTCTAAACATTTTAGTAGGTTATTCGGTGTAGATTAATTGTTTCTGGAATCCACTATGATTAGTATATTGCATTGACGAATGCAATACACCAAAGTACCAAATGCAGAAAACGAGAAAAATTCGTGAAGTCATGAAGTAAATGAAAAGGAGACATTTTTCAGTTTCAAAGCAAGAGCAACCGGGAGATGGATACAGAACTGGTCACAACAAACATACATAGGGCCAATAGGCCACCTCGAAATATTAGCCTCGCGCGTAGGCAACTGATGGTAACTGATGGCGAATGATAGAGAAGGAGTAGTAATCATAGGGAACGAAACTGGACCGGAAATGACATCTGAGTTGCCTGCGGAGGGGGCTAATCAAGCCAGACTCCTGTTGTCAAATGTGTCAGAAGAGTGGTGCGCCACAGTTTGACTGTTCCAGCAGCCTTCGGACAGTACACTGTTGGTTAAAATGTTCACTTACTGAAATGTTCCATTTCTTTGGCTGAACCAAGGAAGGATAAGGGAGCATTCACAAAAGATTGTTGCGGAGGGGTTGATGAGAAACCAGTTTTAAATTAAAATTTTCCAGGACCCCATTGTGAAGCGAAAAAATTAAAGGACCCCCTTCAGGCAATAAAATATTTTAGGTACCCCCAATCCCTTGTCTTGCCATTGTTTCTACTACAACTATAAGTACAAGACCTACGCTAAAGTATAATAGGTTAGTATCTTGCCTCACCCATGAAAATGATGAAAGTACTAATTTGTTGAAAAGCCATGGCACCCGGTGCCAGATGGGGAAGGGAAGCAAGAGACAAGATAATGTTCTGAACCGGAGTCAACCCAAGAAAACTAATCAATGCAGACACTATAGCAAAAGAGAATGATGGGGCCGGGCGTGTGAGTTAAGGGGGTTCGACAGACTTAGCGAACGCCAAAGGTGCGAGTTTATCCAACCTCCTTGGCCAAGTGAAAAGCGAGATTTTTGACGGAGAAGAAGGCAAGAAAGACGTAACGAACTGGCAGTGCCAATGATAATGATAATGACCACGACAACGACAACGACAGTGACAGTGACAGCAACAGTGAGTATGGCAATGCAATGACATATGCCTTTATTGCTATTGGTAAAACATATATTTTTATATATTTAAAAGTAGTTACAATAGGGATGTGATAAGAGAAAAGGATATTACTTACTACTAAATTAATATATTTGCTAATGATCATGTAATACTAATACATTTATACTGAACAATGTTCATGTACTTACCATTTAATTATAACCACGCTAACAACCTCTAATATATCATTACTGTGCTGGACTGAACTGTATACTTGCTTAGTGCCCACATTTATAATTCCCCAGTCCCAAGGCAAGGGGATCACCCCAGTGAATATTATATTTATTTTTTCTTCAGCGTGGGTGGCGTCCTTTGCCTTTGGGTTCACGTTCATCATGGGCCCCCTGAGCAGTTCCATCTGCACCAAGTTTGGCTGCCGGGCCACTGCAATGTTGGGAGGCTTTCTATTTGGTCTTGGATTGTTGTGTTCGACATTCGTGGATAGCATTTATAAGATGTACCTGACCTACTCCATATTGTTTGGGGCTGGGAGTAGCCTCTGTTACTACTCATCTGTGTTGGTCCTTAGCGAGTATTTTTCCAAGAATTTAGTGTTAGCCAATGGCATTGGCCTCGCTGGTGCGGGAGTTGGAACAATCACACTCGCGCCATTTGTAGACTTTTTGCAGTCCCATTTCAAATGGCGCGCAACGGTCCAGATATTGAGCGCGCTGTCCATGATTTTAGTACTCAGTGGGATACTGTACTGTGCTGTCCCTTCACCCACCAGTCACGCGATCACCAAAGACAGTGTCGGTAAGCACGTGGATCTGTCGGTACTGAGAAACAAGGCGTATCTAGTCTGGGTAACTGTGGTAGGGCTTGTGTTGTTCGGATTCTACATTCCGTACGTGCATCTGGTAAGTCAGGTTTAGTAGCTTCTCTTTTCTTGATACCGTATCCACTCGTATCCACTCGTCAATAAAGGAAGTGAGCAGGGCAAAAGAGAGTTGAATAAGGAGAGAGAGAGAGAGGAGTAGCGCGGGGAGTCTCTCTTTCTCCTTTCCTATCACTTCTTTCATTCAGTTTCATTCAGTCTCATCCAGTCTCATTCAATCTCATTCATTCTCATTCACTCTCATTCGCTCTCATTCACTCATTCACTCTTATTCGCTCTCATTCGCTCTCATTCGCTCTCATCCACTTTCATTCACTCTCATCCATTCTCATTCTCTCATTCACTCTCATTCACTCTCATTCACTCTCATTCACTCTCATTCCCGCTTTTTCCTTTTCTGGTGGAATATTTGTCCCCTTATAGACGACAGGGTACAGTTCAATCCAATGTTTCTCCAGAGGCAGTACGTGGTGTTTATTGTTGTACTGTGATAAATCAAAGAAAACCTAGAATATGTATTTAGCCCAACTAGAATCCTTTGTCTGTGAGTATCACTGAGCTGTAGCATGTTGCTTACAGACCAAATAGACTAAACGTCCCTAATGATTAACCCGTTTATTTCCCATTCCGACATACACGTAGAATTTGCACAAACATGAAAAATGCGCGGGATAATATTGACCCACGGGAGGCCACGCGAGAACAAAGCGGAGTGCGTAGAAACGCTACAAGGCAAATTTTCATTTATCTTTCATTGATCTGTTTACTCGTGTCAATTCGGATAACGAAAACGTCGCCTTAATAGCAAGCAGTTACAGAGTTTTCTGTTAACTCATTTCAGAACGTTTATCCCCCGGTTATAAGAGTCACGAATACAGTTGTTTCAAAAATCGTTGACATCGGCAAACATACAATAAGGAATATCAAAAGCGCAATACCAAGCACGAAAGGAATTGTGGGAGCGCTATATCTTACACTGTGTAACCGCCTTCAGTTGTCTTGTAAACCAAGCAGAAGAAGCCAGCAGAGCTGCTTGATGGATTTCGTTGATAACTTGATCCAAAATATCGCAATAATTAAGGAAAGGAGAGCTCCCATCATGCTTTGAGGACTGGCTTTTCAGACTGCCGGTATCTTACATTCTACACTCTGCATATATACATATATATCTTTCTTTCATTGTATATTTGTAGATACGAAATAAGGTTGTTGTTGTTGTTGTTGTTGTTGTTGTTGTTGTTGTTGGGTATTGCGCTTTTCCTGTTACCTATTGTATGTTTCAAATGTCAGCCTTTTTTTAAATAGCTGTTTAAGCTCCTTCTAAACACCTTGCGAAGATGAGTAGGACCAGATTTTATGGTATGTATCATGCGATTCAAACACAAAGGCGGCAATTTATTGGTGTTTATTACACGCAGTATTGTATTCCCGAACAACAGGTCCGCCACTGCCAGGATTTACACATTCCCAAGCACGATGCAGCGGTACTGGTGGGCTACATAGCCTTATCTCAAACACTAGGCAAGATAGTGTTCGGTCGGGTTGCAGACAGCCCGCGTGTAAACCGCGTGTATTTGTACCAGCTGTGTCTCCTGATCTGCAGCGTGCTAACCACCCTTCTGCCCATCCTCACGACGTACAAGGCAGTGATGGCTTATTGCTGGCTGTTTGGCTTCAATGATGGCTGTTTTGTGGTGCTCATAGCAGTGCTCACGGGGGACATTGTTGGATCAGGGAAACTCGCCCCGGCTTATGGCTTGATGTATTTCATTACTGGGATCCCTATGATGTTTGGACCTCCAGTAGCAGGTAAGGGCAATAATTCCATATCTGCCTGTGTTGTGGATTTGTACATGTTGTCGAGTTTGCGTTTGCGTTTGCGTTTGCAGTGCGTTTGTGTTTGTGTGTTTGTTTGATTGTGTGTGTGTGTGTGTGTGTTTGTGTGTGTGTTTATGTGTGTATATGTGTGTTTCCCTGTTTTGTATCTTCTTTGGCTTTTCTGTTATTTTTTGTACTTCTGTCTGTCTGTCTATCTGTCTATCTATCTATCTGTATATCTGTCTGTCTGTTTTTCACAGTCTGTCTCCGTTGGCAGTGTCTCCATCTTCCTTTATGAACCACAATCTGTTCTATTTGCGAGACAATACAGTATAGTACAAATACCGTGCAACGCAACGCAACGCAATGCAATCGAATTAAGCCTGATTCTCATCTTTTTTACCAACAGGCTGGATGTACGAAATCAACCAATCATATAATCCGGCTTTTTTCATGGCTGGCGCATTCACAACGGCGGGAGTTTGTCTATTATTTCTCGTGCCTGTCTTACTTCCGCCGGAAGTACAGGATGAATGGACTACGCGGGCAAATGGCTACCAGTATCACTTAGACTCTTCAAATTCCGGTTTATCAAACGATTCACGGACTAAAGCTTCGTATGTCGAGTCTGACACAGAATCAAATGCTAAAGCACTGGAAGCGAAAGAGTCTGTTGTCTCACAAAACGAACATGAGCCCACTGGTATCAAATGTAGGCAATCTGACAGCAAACTCGGTAGGTCAACTGGGTCGCTGAATTACATATTGGAGAGATACTTATCCATGCCTAAACTGGTTAGCCAGCACGACGCTGTTTTAGGAAATATTTATAATTCCAGGAACCATGTTTGGATTCCATTTCATGCACCGCCTCGGGAAACGGATGTATGATGGGTATTTTCTAAATAACGGAGTTGTTATCGGCACCGCAAATAATGGCGCCTGGACAGGCCTAGACAGCTGTTTGCTCCACTGAGCTATTTCCTTATCTCACGGTCAAGAATACGAACAAATTTGATCAAGGAAAAACCGAATGTCAACAAATCGAAATTTTATGAACAAATATAAAGGGGGTTTCTTGTTCAATTTGTGATTTGATGTTCAAATCTACTGATTGTTCCAATAACGGCTTGAACGAGAGAATACGGAAAACAACCTTGTGGAGCCCAAGGGAAACTTTCTTTGGCTGGCACAAGGTGTGAATCAAGGAAAGAAGCGCTTTTGTCGCCAAAATCCATGCAACTGTGAGGATATGTTTGTACCTTGACCAACCTACTTTCTTGCGAGAGAATAACCTTTCGCGGGAAGTATCGATAAAGTATGCCGGAGAAACAGTCAAGAATCGGGACAGACACAGGTTTACTGAAACAGCCGCGCGCTTGATTCATGGACCTAAGGATACCGCTAAGAAATCTTGTCATAAAATAAACCAAAAAAATAATTTCAAATTATCACTTCACTTACGCCTGTCAGTTTAAACGTCGCATTTCTGTCGCGTCGAATTAAAAGTGTAATTCAGTTCGACAGTAGAGCGGCGATAACACGGCTGTGGTTTTAGACGTTGAACTTTTTAAAACTTTATGTCAGCTGCATTTAATTCCAGGTGCCACACCAAAACGGCAGAGCTTGCTGAATTTAATGCACGTGTCGAACGTAATTAATTCTGCCGAATTAAATGGTTTTAAACGTCGGGCTACTGCCATAACGAATTCAAAACTGGGTAGTTCCTGAATTTAGTGGCAATTTCATCCCGGGACGAGTTCACCTCGGTGTCTGGCCATTTTCTTTTTCAGTTTTTGCTATTTACATGATTTCGGAGCATGATGCCAGTGACTGAGTGAGTTCATCCGGGATGATTCATCCCTGTCTTTGAAACGGGATGAAAAATGCTATATGAATATATTATCTTTTTTCATCCCGGTGTAACAGCGGATTTGGTCCCCCCACGGATTTGGTCCCCCCCGGACCAAATCCGCTAGCGGATATGGTCCCCC
>JAOBYG010156090.1:0-10595 GCA_025403545.1 Epizoanthus stellaris
CCCAATAGTCCGAGGACATCTGAAAAAGCCCAGACTGAATAGGGTTAAGCAATACAGATGCAATACAGCAATGTCTCCTTAAGTTTTAAAATTTTAATTAGAATAACAATTGAATATCTTATCCACCTCTCGTTGTAGAATGAAGATTAATGCTCAATCTTATATTTTATTATTGCAGTGTTATTTTTGGAAACCATACCCTGACAACAGCTTTCAGCTGCCTCGGTATCTTCACCATTCAATCATAGAATCACAGAGATCATATAGCAAAACATGTGCAACCAAGTTAGAAATATTTGGTAATAATATATCGCATTATAGTGGAACAACTCTCATTCATTCATTCATTCACTCATTCATTCATTCATTCATTCATTCATTCATTCAGGGGAAAAAATATGTCTGGAAGCAGTAAATGATGAACCTCTATTCAAATTCTACTGCAGACAAAGATCGGATTGCAGCAACAGAGCTTTGATTAGTATTGTATCACAAAAGATATCTAGAATAACCTTTATAAAATAATACTTCGATTCTGATTAGTCTACTTGTACCACGTGGCCATATTGCCGTGCGTTATTCTTTTTATCACATGGAAATAGTTGTAAGAGACAAACGGGGACACGAACGGTTTTATTTCCTCGACAAATGTAGTTGCTTTCACTTCGGTTCTCCTGCGTTCAGTGCCTGGCAGCATTTCAAGAATGAAATTCGGTTTTCCCTGGTTCAATTAGACGCGTGTTTGTGTCTGGTTGTTTTGTAGTATCTTGCAGCGAACTCAACTTGAATGTTAAATATGTTGAAGCACTCTTGCTTGTGCTTTGTCGGCGAATACATGATCTCGTTCAATGTATAATGAACTCGAAATTTCTTCATACTGCACTCGGTGAAAGCCGTCTTCGAAATCCCTTGTTCATTATACATTGAACTCGTTCATGTATTCGCCGACAAAGCACGCGTAAGAATGTTTTAACCTCTAAATAACGCGTATTCAGGAAAACCTTGAGTGTAACCGTATAATAATTATAATAAACACAACAGTGATGACAAAACATCTAGCCATAAAACTCGCTAAATTGTTGAATAAGAGATTGAATATCAAAATAGAATTATAAAGATACAAATGAGAACGTTGATTATAGGCAACCGCTGACTCCTTCGACTCGAACTGATTTCGGTGGCAGGATGAAAGACAGCTGACAGCGAAGAAATGTCTGCCGAATTTAATTTATACCACTGTGAACAATTATTAAAGTCGAAAACACGATGACTGCCGAAAGGAACTAATAGAAACGATGGCTGAACAAAGTAATAACTACAATCAGCATTAATTAACAATTACAAATTTGCTAAGGCAAATAAAAATGAAAAGATTTGCTGTTATTCTTAGTACAAATGATGTTGTTTCCTAGCAACCTTCCCAGATAATGTTGCCTGTGTGTATGAAAGAAGCTTCTATATTTCACAGGAAAATATTTCATTGATAAGAACCTCGTCTCAAATCTTTTGCACAGAGTAAATTTGCAAGCGATAAATTGTTGTATTTTGCTGTACACCGGCAGAGGCAATAGATGATGCAAGAAGGCTTAAAATGATATAAAAGTTTGATATTCGAGCCAAACATTTTCGACTGAACGTGTAATCGTATTGGATATTCATTTATTCATGTTAACGAAAGCGTTCGTTTTTAATAACGAACATTTAAACATAATTTTAGTCTTTTTATATCATTTATCTATTCAGTGAATATAATTCTGATAGAAGCAATATATCTTAAAGAAAACCTCCAGTATAACATATTGACCAGTGTACGAAGCATGGTCTTCTAAAAATCTGTTTATGCTGCAATTTGACACTTGATATATTCAAATGCTTTGTTCACATTTGAGGAGTCTTGACAACTGCTAGATTAGATAAAACGAATATATTATTTATTCATTTTAATAACATTATTGGAAATTGAAGATTGCTGACATAAAAAATCAAGGCCGAACAGTGTGATTAAGAACTAAATGCCAGGTGTGAGCCTTATCAAGCCACCTATGCGTTGATGTTAGCAATAATCGATGAAATTTTATTAAAATTACTTATTCTAAACGACAACTCGCAACGTGCCTCCCAAATTAACAATAATCTTCGACAAGATAAGATTCATGTTATCAACAGCAAAATCGCAGAAATTTAACTAATTTAGATGGCTTAAAGCTAGGGCTAGAATTAGATTTATTTGCCACAATGAAGCATATCTTGCAATTCTATATTTGCAAACAGGTGCCGGCCTACGTAATTTATTATTTCAAATTTATATTGTTTTGGGAGATTTTCCAGTGGCTAGACTTTTAATATTGAAATCGACATCGCGGCAACTATTAAGCGTGGCAGAACAAAAACTCTCTCAGCAAAATTGATTTCATTTTCTTCCATTAAATCTGTTATTATATCATATCGGCCCCATTGACAACAAACAGAGTCGAGCTCATCACATGAAAATGTTAATATAGCTTTGTATCACCCTTCCTTGCACGTATACGCTCTTTACTTTGTGTAGCACAAGTACTGATTTATTCACTATGATGAAAGACATATTTCACCCAAGCATTTGCTTGAAGACAACATAGTCTTCATACTATATGTTTTCAAATTGATTCTATGGTTCCTGTATGTTCTTGTCCGGTTTACTAATGTTCGATTAAATATTGCATTATAGGCTTTGCTGAAACATATATTTCTGATTAGTATCGCATATATTCTTCCAAAAAGGACTGAACTTATAGAAAACTGATTCTTAATAATACCAACAAAATCAATTTACCGAAAGCAAATGACAGATGTTAATGTCAAACCCTGTCACAAACTAAATTGGTCGAACAATTCTTAGCCACACCTGAAGCAACTTTTAGATGTAATGCTCTCCAATGAAATACTATAATAAAACACAAAGACATTCGGTGAAAATGTTGCCTTTGTATTTCATTTAAATGATTTATTTCTAAATGTATTTTATTCCATCACCTGTACTTTGCTGACAAATTTCGAATCTTCTGTAGAGAAATATTGAATAAATAACACTTGTATTCAAAACAGCATTGAACTTGTCATATTCCTAGATCGAGTCTATATAATCGAAATGAATTCCAAATTTTTCTTAATAGGAAGAAAACGAATAATAAGTACTTATTTTTACACGGTGTTCGAAATGCAACGTAAAATATACGGTCGTGTTTCTTATAAAGCTGAAACTATACACTACATGAGACATAAAGAATATATTAAAATCTAAACTCTAAAATCGCTCTTTCATAACAACTACTGAGTTATTAGGATTCTAAAGCTTAAAGGAAATGAAGAACTGCTATTTATATATCTTAAACCACATTCTGTGTAATTGTTGCTACTAACACTAAACACAGCTCTGTCATTCGTAAACAGTCTTTTTGTTTTAAGACTGCTAGCTAGAAGTTAGAGATCCGTGGAAACGTTTAACTCGCTTGATTGAGAGATATATGCTAGGCAGAACTAGATTGATTGCTTCCGTAATGGTGGAAAATTTTGGCCTCGGCTTAATGTCTGCTTTAAATTGTTGTAACTATTCCTTTGCGACAATATATAGCTTGCTAGACAGATAAATCGTTGTTATTATAGTTTGGTCTTACCAATTTCAGTAACGACAATTATAAAGATTGGTTATTTCATTTATCCAGACAGAATCTCTGTTGTGCTTGCTTCTTCTCAGATTACCAGAATATTAGAGGCGCAAAGGATTCTAAGTATCAATTGTCTTGTTTGGCATTAAACGTCTTATAATAAACTCTATCTGCCGACCAAGGTTAGAAATTTGTTTCTATGACACTATTTCCAAAAACTTATTTGGACTTCCATATACACCAACAAGGAAAATATTGCAATTACAACTAAGAATAAAGTCTGTTATGAGTTCTTACCGTTTGGCCCACTCGATGTATATTCTCACTTAGTCGACGGGGAACAAAAACGCTGCATTTTGAGTGTTTTAGTGGCCGCTACAAATATTGCTGCTTGATCAATGGTGAATAAATTAAATCGGTTTAGTTCGCGTTACGAAAATGCAATCTCCCCTTTGACAGAGCTGCGTGTTCATATGCCCTCGAATATTTAGCTTTCATTTAATATTTATGATGTTGATGCAAAACAGCGGTTTCGTCAAAGATCGATATCCTTTTAGAGACCAACTACCGAAAAAGCAAATATGATCAACCAATCAGATTCATGTATTTATGATGCTGTAAAATATGAAAACAAACAGCAGTTTAAGTGTTGACTCATGGACAGAAAAGTGATTAAAATCGGCTTTTCTCAAATGGTTCAGACATTCGATGCAATTTTATTTCTTTTTTTTAGAACAAGTGATAATTTTTTCTGTATGCTAAGCAAAAATTACTATATTTGTACCTGGATTTTAGAAATAGTATTTTCTTTGTACTGAGATATATAACAACCCCGTGCAGATCGATATATACATCACATAATGTCGGTAACTAATTCCATGCTAATGTTAAATTTGAATTGAATGAGGAAACTATTGGACACGACTACAAATTGAAAATCTGGACCAGGTTCTAATACTAATTTTACTAGTATTAGCTGGAAAATTCATTTTCAATTTAATATTTCAGAAAATAAGCAAACAAAGGGTGATTTGTAACAGAGGGCATATTGTTAAGGAGTTTTCTTCTTATCTATTTTTTAATAAGCACCTCCAATGACAAAGGAAATGTATCAAAATGCAACTCCAGTGGGAGGAAAAAAATTGAGATTACTTATTTTAAAAATTGGTCTTGCACGTGCAAACATGGGACGCCAAAACGTTAAACCTATAGCTCAACGTCCTGGAGATAATAAACATAACCAGTGGTAGACAGCTGATCGTAGCATGTGTCATAATCGTTCCGAACCGAACAATTCTAGTCTTGGTGTTGGCAACTAATTAACAATTATTCCCTGAAGCGGAGGTGACTAGTGGTGGATATTTTCCTCTAGGCACCGACACTGAAGGGAATAATTGTTTTAGTACAGTTACCAAACCAGTGAATAGAGACTGATTATTTCAAAAAAGCAAAATTCACTTCACATATTAGACACACGCTCGCATGCGGTCATGCATGAGTGGACAGAGGTAAATAGCACTGGATAACCCTAGTTTGATTAACCAATCAGAGCGCGCGAAAAAGCACTATTCGCTGCATTGGCAAATACTCTATTATTTGTTATTTTGTGTTAAGTATACCATGAGCAATTAAAAATGTTAGCCGAATCCCCAGCAGATAATTTATTTATACCAGCCAGACATTTTTAGTTCGTATAATGAAGCTAATTATTTTCTATTTGTTCAAAGACAAAATAAAAATGAAAGAAAACAACACGCGCACTTTATTTATTTCCAAAAGTCGTCATTACCCGTGCTTCAATGCACAAGAAAAACTTCCAAGAAGTTCAGATGATCACAACAAGATATTATTCAATAAAGACGGTGGAAACGATCAAATATCTGTATTACGATACAGAAATAATCCAACACAAGAAGAACAAAAAGTTACGGGGAATCAGTAATATGATAATACATAATGTATTTTAACTTCAAATATTCAATGCAGTTTCATTTAGAATGCCAACTTTTTAAAGAGCACCGATTGTAGAAAGAAGATTAAGATTAGATATGGCAATAAGTGTAGAAAGTAACTTGATAGTGACGATGAAATATGGTATGAAAAAGCATAGATATATAGGTCTGCACAGTTTGAAGATTTGTTATTACTTTGGCTAAAAAAGACTGCAACTCAGTGCGAAAGATGTCAAAGATCAATAATTGTATCGATGTGTTTTCACCATATAAAATTTATTCATATATGAAGTTAATGTTTTGTAGTAAATGAATAATCAATTAATAATCCTGAGAGAGTCTCAGAGACTCAATACCAAAGAAGTAAAATCTGATTACTTGAATCTCTTTCCTTTTTCGTCGTCTAAAGTACACAAGAGCTGGTCTAACATGTCAGTTTTCTCGTTTTGACAATCGAAATAGCAGTCGCGGAGTGACATCATTAGCGAAAGAGTAATTTATTAATATGTGGAACATGTCTTCCATAAGTTTGATTACAGACGCTTCCATTTGTCCTTGCCAGTGGGCACTTCAGAATATGAGTCCCAGCATAGAGCGAGTTTCACATGAGTGTCGAATAACCAAACGCAAAGACATCACAACACAATAAATTCAGCAGTACATTCAACCAATGAGGTGGCTATAAAATGGCGGGAAAATAGCACGCGTCGCAAGGTTGTGGCGCCAAAATGCAGTGCACGTGCGCACGTACTGATGTCTTGTGATGTCTTGTCGTTACTCTGAAGCGTGAATGCATGGCTAATAAACAATAGTGTTATTGCTTCCTCTCGTAATTCGCTGGAAGTAAATTGATGAACCAATGGAATCACAAAGTAAGGACATTACAAAGACAAGAAATGACTTTTTTGACACTGATGCGAAATCCGCTCTAACACAGAGTTGCATAAATTATCAATTTTCCGCAGTTGAAGGCCAAGGAAAAACAATTAAATTTGAATGAAATTACAGATCACCATTGTTTTCAAACGCCATCTTTGATTTTATGACCGCGTTGGAGAGTGGCGCCGAGTATTTTCGGATAGTGCGTTCACCGTGTGTGCAGGGGTATCCTAGTAGGTTTGCGCCAACATACATGGTGAGCACGGTATCTAAAAAACAAAGATGGCGTTCACAAACAATAGACTTTTATCACAATTTGAATGTCAATCAAAATCTTGATGTTAGCACTTTTAAAATACCAGAAATGGAAAGAGCAGATCGAAGTAGGTACGTAGCGAAAATTTGAGAGTTTTATCTAAAAAAATGCAAAGCTGGCGAACTATCAAAAACAGAATTTTTTACAGAGAATGTATGGCGAATTTCCATTGGACGTGCAAGCGTGTGGACGTGGACGTGGACGTGGACGTGTGTTTTGTCTAAACTCTTTGTAATATCCCTCGCTTAAAGCAAAACACGTTTGAAATGAATTCCTAATTGAGCTCGTCGTCATCAACTATCATTTACCTTCATTTACTCCTTCTCTCCCCATTTCTTCGTTGTCCTTTTAACATAAAAGTTATCATGCGGCCAACCACAGATAATAACAATTAGAACAATTGCTACTCCGACTAGTACAAAACAGAATCCGCATACTTCCATCTTCAGTAATCAAAAAGGAGATGAATATTATTGGTTATTATAACTTGAGTTTGGTTTACATTTAAATTATCCCAAGATAGTAATCATAAACATGTGGTTTATCAATTGTAATAGTTTAGTTTAGTTTACTTTTGAGAGAAACTGATATTTGCTTTCAATGAAGTTTGACAGGACTATATTTCGCTTTTCAGTTTCTCCGGCGTAAGTTGATCATATGAATCTCTTTACAAATTTACATAACTCGACTGCTATACGCTGTGTACCGTGCCGGAAAACTAATAAATATTCGTACAAGAAAACATTGACAGCAAAAAGCTCTAATCATTTTGTATTTTATATTCGTGATCATTTCAACAACAACCTGAGATTAGGTTCTTCAGATCAAATTGTGGCGTAGGAAACAAAATGAAGATCCAATCATTTGGAAATTTATACAGCCGAGTCGGAAAAATAAAAAAAAGACTAGATCTTTCCAAAACACTTAGGTTTCCATACAGAATAACACAGATTTCTACTAAAGAAATTAGATTATCCGCAATCTCTATGAACAGATAGTGGATTCTCGCTGGCTGCACTCTAATCAACCATCTGTTGTTTCCAGTTAATAGCTCAAAATCTCACTGCTAATTGGCTGTGGAAGAGGCTAAGGGCGCGAAATTGATCGAGTGTTTATAATCCGCGAAGATGAGTTTAACAAGTCTTGTATCAAGCAAGCGGGGATTTTCAAGAAAGTAAATGCATTTCTCGTTCCAGCTAAGAACATTTGTCTTAACTTTAATAGCAATGTTTGTATTAAATGAATGGCACTGTTTGCGCGATTGTCAATATTATGTCCTTTCTCTTGCCAAATCAAGTACATTTCATAAAACAAAGCTACGAATAAATTATCACCCATTAATATCTGATGAAGAACTGGATGACAACTAGTGGGTGATGATGTTTTCTTTAAAAACATCTCCTGCTAGCAAATATATTTAAGTAGCATTAGTAATCGCACGGCATTGAATAACCTGGGAAATATTTCTCGTTGCATTATACCATTAAAGTTATACTTCGGTAAATTGATTTTGCGACTTAAATTTTCTTCACAACACACTTCCATCACAATGTTTCAAAAAAGTTTCAAAGTATTTATTACAATATTTCTACCCATGCAATTATAACGGTAGAGTTTTGTTGAGCATTTAAAACACCATGCTTTCGGCCAAGCAGATTTTATTACTCAATAGCTGAAAAGAAGTTGCCTTTTTCAAAAAAGATATTACTGACTAGGATTTGTTTCTAGAAGTATTCGAGTTTCTTCGACATTGACGGATAGTTTAGACTTCGTATATTGAAAATAAATTAAAACAAGACAAGATTAATGAAGTGAACTATTTCAAAATGAAATATGCCATTTGACTGTTGAAGTATCACTTCTGATAACATATTTAATTTGTTTTCTACCAGTCAATTCCCTGAGTTAGAGTTTTATTAAAATATACAGATCCTGATATTATAAACTACAAGTTCACAAGGCTTCGAATTGCTCAATCGATAGATAATTCTGAAGAGCTAAAGGTTATCAAACAGATTTTGAATCTGGAATTTTTTTTCTTAATTATGCAAACAGCAGCAGCAGTCTCAAATTATAATTATAGAAACAGCAACTATATTAAAATCGACAGTGGCGTAGTCGAAGTTTTCTTCAGTCAAACTGCACAGAAATAGCTTAATACAGACATACTTGCTAAGTTAACATTTTATTAATTAAGGTACCTAAAATACTACAAACGTTGTAAGGAAACACCGTGTGATGCCAGTATGTTTTGTTCGTAGCATTTTTAAATTAATATTTAAATGAGTGTAAGAACGATGCCTGAAAACTGCAACGAAATTTCCCGTTGCATTTCCTCAATAACACATGATACCGTATTCTTTGAAAAATGGTTGAACTGTTCTGCTAGTGCTTGTGTTCGCTCCATTTATACGTAAAGAAACACTTCTTCTTGAGTCTGTAGGAAATTAATAACACATTTCTTGTTGAAAGCTTGATTTATTGTAAAACTTACCTTATGAGATAGAAACCTTTCCCTGTCCAGATGGTTTCAACCACTTTGTGATTCACTCGTAGTTCGCTGTATTTCTGCAACTTACAGATTATTACTCTTAAAAGCATATGTTTTGTGTCAGCCTGTTCTCATTTATGTTTCCTATTACCTGAAAATCGCCAGTGAATACAAATCAACTGAGCTATAGTAAACACATTTTCATTCAAATTCGTATTTTATTAAAAGAATATCCCCTGCTTACTTTCGTTAGCTATTAGTAGGTAGCATGCAAATAGTGTTTGAAAGCCAAGCTCTCATTGGTTACCGTATCTTTGCCACGAGGAAAAACGGTTCAGTACACTATTACAGCATATTTACACCTATTTACATTAAAGCTTTGAAAATATTTGTGAACAATATGCAAGGCTCAAAGTACCCTCAACTTGGCAATCAATTGCAATCTGTACTATTTTGGTAAATTAGTAAATTGTAGATGTTCGGTGTTACCAAGAGCTTCTAATAAACTAAACAAGATCAACTATTAGCGGATATGTCTGTATCAGACATTCATTCAAAGATTGTAATTAACGTTTTCTAGAAAACTAACATAGCACATGGTTTATCATATTGTGCATTGTCTTTTTTTAGAAACAGATAATGTGCGATAAACCATGTGCTATGTCACAAAATTCAACTAATCCAAATAGCTATAAAGCTATTTGTTTTGTTTTCCCTCTACTTTCTATCTCCCAAAGGTATGAGCACCTCACCCCACCCCACTCCCCCAACACGGCACGACCTCTCCTTCTTTCCTCTGTCTAGATCTGTCTGTCTGTCTGTCTGTCTGTCTGCCTGCCTGTCCGTCTCAGTCTCTACTTCTGTTTCTCTCTCTCTTTCTCTTTCTCTCGCACTCTGTCTCTACCTCCGTTTCTCCGTTTCTCAATTTCTCTGCCTTTGCTTATATTTATGTTTATCTGTACCTCTGTCTATGTATGTTTCTGTTTCTGTTTCTATCTCTGTCTCAGCATTTGTCTCTGTGTCGATATGTCGGTCTGTCAGTCTCGCGCTCGCATATCTCGTCTGTCTAGCCTTCTTTCTTTCCCGAGGATAAATGTTTAATTAATGACAAAAGACCATCTTCACAGCAAATTTCAATCCAAATCCTTGAACCGTTTTAAAAATTATGAAGGGGAATCCAAATACCCCCCCCCCCCCCATGCCTTCATTTTATCACGAAAAGTATTTGCCTGGAGCTGCAGCTGTAACTCCAGGTTTAAGTTGTTATTATAGTTTATATGTGTAATTACACAGTTTTGACTGCAATTTGGAAC
>JAOBYG010156201.1:0-10594 GCA_025403545.1 Epizoanthus stellaris
CTAATTTATGTCCAGTCCCTTAGAGTGAGGGAAATGGGAAAAATAAATTTGAGCAGCAATTTTGAACTAAAATGAATAATTTAAAAGGAAACAATTTTTCCACCCCACCCCGCAATTTAAAATAGCCGGTTCTTTAGCCTAGTCAGGTGTTAACAACTCGGCCCTGATCTGTAACGAAGTATATATTTTACATACAACTCTATTTCCTACTAAAATATTCCTTATCCCAAATGTTCCCCTCATCCCTGGAATATTTAACAATTATTCCAATATGAGATGATTATAGCCAAAGAGGCGCGAAACTCATGAATATCACCTGATAACCAGTGAGTATTGAACCAATCAAATTGAATAGTTCGTGAACATGATCCCTGATTGCTGATTCCGTAGCTATGATCACTGACTGTCATCCGTTTCACAAGTTTCCTGATAAGACTGAATAAATTGATTTGTGATGTGAATGTTTTTTCCCTCCTATATAGGAACATTCCCAAGGTTGTACAGGCAGATCACGTTCTTTTATGTGTGTTTGTGGCGGCATGTTCTCCACAAGAGAAGAGGTTAGGAGAGTTTGTTCGATATATTTATAAACTATACTTTTCCATATTGCCGTCAGAAATAATGATGGAATACACCTACTTTGAAGTTGTTATTAAATGCGTTATTACCCATGGTGTATGGACGTAAGAGCTTGTTTTTTGGTAGTTACCTTTTGATCTTGATCACTTGACCGAAATAAAAATATATACTTGGGGCTAAAATAGTTTTTCACTTACGTTTCCTTTTATTAAAATTCCTTACCTTTGGTTCATGTTAACTTCATGCTAGTATGTATGTGTGCATGTATGCGTGTATGTATGCATGTATGCATGTATGCATGTATGCATGTTTGCATATTTGCATGTATGCATGCATGCATGCATGTGTGTGTGTGTGTATGCGTGCATGCATGCATGTATGTATGATGGTGAAAACTAGTAAAACGTAGATAAAAATTGACAGCTTTTGACTCCAACAAAATGTAAATGTAGGTAATTTAAAACACCCACAATCCCTTTTGGTCTGTTGCCCTTTGCGTTTTGTGCTTTGCACTTTTCGGAAGTCAACCCTTTTTTTAAATAGCTGTATATATATAGGTATGTATCAAAACTAACTCATGAGTTTAACTCGCTAGGCGATCATCAGACATGTATGCATGTATGTGTGCATGTATGTATGTATGTATGTATGTATGTATGTGTGTGTGTGTGTGTGTATGTATGTATGTATGTATGTATGTATGTATGCGTGCATACATTCATGTTCCGTATGTTCCGTTATGTATGTTATTTCCCTTGACCCAATCGTGCTGAACTGTCCTTGTGTCAACTCTCTATAGATGGCTCAACACGAACTGATCGCATGTCCTATGAGCACCTTGAGCATGGTTGCTACAGTTCCCTGTCCATATGCTGTCTTCGGATGTCCTGCAATAGTAAGTTTTATTTTGTTATTAATAACAACTTCTCTAGAGGCTAGTTGAGTCAGTTAACAATTATTCCCCGAAGTGGAGGTGACTGAGTAGTGGTGGATATTTACCGAGCTGCTGTAAATATCCAACGCTAGGAACCGACACTGAGGGGAATAATTGTTTTGTAAATACCAGACCAGTGAATAGCAATCGACAGAAAAACTTTATTTCCAATTCTAATTTTAATTTCAGCTTGCGATACGGCCACGAAACCGGATTCCATTTTGTCTCGTTTCATGCGTGAATATAGCACTGGATATTCGCAAGTTGAGTAGCCAATCAGAGCGCACGATAAGCACTATTCGCTGGTTTGGTATATACTAATACCAGATAGAAGTCTGATGCTTCACACTAATACTTGTAAGGTAGCCCATTCTTGGGTGTTGTGGCTAAAAGCGTAGAATTTCCGGCGCATGGGGCTCACAAAATCAGCCGTTAATTTTGGATCTATCAGTTTTCATTCCAGTTTTCTGGGAATGCTCTTTCAATCTTTCTGTCCCGCATGATTTAGGATAGATTGGACGTTTTCCATTTAGGTAGACCAATTGGTTGGAAATTTGAGGAAGTTTTCACTGGAAATAGAACGGGATTTGGAACCGGAAAATTTTAATAAATTGAAGATACCTCTGGATCTGGAAAGTTTCGGGGAAATTACGTTATCTATGCATACGTAAAATGGCCTAAAATGTACGCCCGCTCCTTCATGCTCCTATCAACTACATTTTCTTGTTCTCGTTTCTTCAGATCCGACGTTGTGATATGAAGCTCCATAACGACAGTTCTGTTTCCCAGCATCTGTTCTTGACTGGTCGTATTTTGGAACAAACAACAAAATCAGTAGATGCAGCGAAAAAACAAACCGAGTACGCCACAACTACCATTGGCATTCTTCGTGATCAACTGCAAACGAACGCAAGGGAGGCCAAGGAACTGAAAGCAGCTTCGGAAGCACAGGATGGCGAGTTAAAACAACTCAAGGAGCAACTTTTGGCAATGAACTCTGCAATGGGAAATCGAGATTTGGGAAGCACAAGTGATGAAAACACCCAAAGCGTTCGTAAACGGGAAAATGAGAAACATGAAGCAATGCTGAAAACACAGGCCCGAGATCTAAGGCAGGTTCAGAGCCAGCTTAAGGAATTCAACACTATGATTAAAAAACTACAAACGAAAAGCGCTGCTGATGAGCGAGATGGCATAGAAAAGAGTAAAGCGAATAAGAAGCTGCTTGCAAAGGTTGAAGAGCAGGCATATGAACTTGAAGATGTAAGAGGACAGTTTCTGGCATTTCAGCAAGAGGTTTTGGAATTTCAAGAATCTTCTGACCTCAAGGCTAACGAAGAACTCGCCGACGTAGAAAGTCGACTGAAATTGTGTAGTGAGGAAAATTCAAGACAGAATATTGCAGCAGACGAAAAGAAGAGAGAAATTGAAGCAGTGAAAAAAGAGTTGGACTCTTTAAATAACCAAATACCGAAGTTGGAAGAAAAGCTTTTAGATCAAGCAGAAAACAATTTTTGTTGGTATAAGCAAGTCAAAGAACAGCTAAGATCTAAAACCAACACGAGTTCTCGGGCCGTTGAGGGCATGAAAACAGAGATGAAAGAGCTAACTGCGACAACGGATAACCACAGACAACAATTGGAACAATGGTCAGCAACGCAACACGATTTATCAGCGCTTCTCACGACAGTGGGTAGGCAGATGGATGTGATAGTGGACAACTTGAAACTACGGCGTGCACGTGAAGAACTGCTAGAAAAATATCCAAGTTTAAATGAAAAAAGCAAAGGCGCCAAGAAAGAGAATAAAGGTAAAAAGCATCCAAACAATTTGAACCAACGAGAAATACTGACGGAAATACAAGCAGAAGAGGTGGACGTGCTGATGAATGAGCTGAAATCTTTACGATGCAGGTTGGAGGAGCACATTGTGGATCACTCTGAAGACAAATTGTTTCGTCATCAGGAAATGCAAGAACTAAATTCTTTATCAACTTCAGTGAGACAGACGTTGGACGCCTTTCGAAAAGAACAGGGACAGCACAGGGAAAAGGTGAAGAACTTTGAAGTTCATTTAGAAACAGTGGCAGCACGAAGTGACGAATTGAGCAAGCATAGAGAAAGTTTTGAAACGAAGCTAAAAGATCAAGAAAAGCGAATGGGTAATGTGAGCATGGAGGTTACCACAAACAAGCAGAAATATCAGGAAGACTTGCTGAAATACAAGGACGATGTGCAGAGAGCATTATCTGCATGGAAGATCGTAGAAAGAGGATTGTTACAGCAACAAAAGTTTGAAAAGCAGCTTCAAGATCACGCTTCAATTATAGACTCACTGAAAGAAGGTACAGAATTGAAGCACAAATATCTTGTAAAATCCTCCGAATTGAAAGGGGAAGGGTGTGATATAACTCCTCTAGCTTCATCCGCAAATGAAGAAGTGACAGGCATTGAAGATAATGCTGAAACTCAAGGAAGCGAGATAGCTGAAAGCCAGCAGAACGCCGCGAGTTGCGACAAATCGGAACTAAATAAACAAGCAGCAGCTCTCAAGATGCACCAAAGGGGGATCCCAATAACAAATGCAAACACAGGAATGTAAGATAATATTACTTAACTGTTTAAAAACGTTTTTAAATACAAAACTATTTGAAACATTAACAATAATATTTTCGTATAAAAGACATCTCCAGACGTTAAGTAAAGTTCAGTATTCGATGTTCGTCAGTCTAATTTTTCTCTACTTGGCACCGAAATTGAAGGATCAAATAATTCTAAATATTTTCTGTATATAGTCTTTGCCATTACACGAACATCAACAAGTTGTTATTATTTTGATAACAGGTTGAGCTGAGAGACAAGGAATAATGCATATCTATCTTTTTCAAGATCGGTATAACAGTGCTTACCTTTATTTTAACTTACCTTTTGTTTTAACAAAATAAAAAATATAATTTAGTATGTGTACATATTTTAAGCAATATTTCTTAATCGTTTACAAAAAAGGCTATCAGAGAATGTTTCATTTATTAAGGACAATATTTACGCAAGCTTTTCTCTCCAATAACATGAATCATTATCGAAAGTCTTAATTTTTAACACACCATCCAAGCAAACATTCTCAAAGTTAATATTATATAATAGTCTTTCTAAGACCTTGCCGAATCTACACTCTTAGTTATTCTGATAAATGTTTTGGAGATTGAGTATCCCAACCAGTTATGAGAAAATTTGTTAAGACGAAAGCAGGAGTTCTTTATTTATCCTTTCGTCGACCGTAGTTGAAAGTCATTAATGGAACTGAATTTTAGCTAGGGGGGATTAGAATTACAGCCTAGAATAAATGCTATTGATACAGATTCGCGATTTCCTTTCGGACTATTCAATAAAACTAATTGTACTGCATTTATTTCTATTTAAATAGATAAAACGGAAATGATCATGTACAATTTATATGATTTTCTTTATGATTGATATTCTGAAACAACAAGTTACTTTTTAGTTTACCGCTCTTCTCAAAATTTAATTTCGAGATTTCCAACCAGATGAAGAGGTTTAATAATACTTCCTAACAATAAAGACTGCGGCCTTTCATACTGACCTTACACAAAGACGTTATCGCTACATATCACTCGCTTATCCAGTCTATTATATATGTTTTGGACTCAATAATAAGATGAGTGGATAGGGGTGCCGTACAAATCATAGGCAAGCCATACAATACAATCACGCAGTTTTGCTTTCAAGCAATTTTATAACGTTGCTGATAGGCTGATGGTATCGTAAAGACACTTCATGGACCACCGCCGAGTAACTGTTGTCATGTTCAGCGGTCATCATGGTGCACCCGGTTAGATATTATGTAAGGTATTACTTCGTAAAATTATTTTTGATCTAGATTGATTATTTTTTCGACAACTGACGGCTAGAAGACAAGCCATAGCCTCTGAACAAAACGTTCACCTGAGAAATTAAAGTGCATTTACACGAGTCGTAAACGACGACAAATTCTGCATTTTGCACGATAGAACTTTTCAGGGCCTACTCCAACTGTTCCTTTGGCTTTTTGATTCATAGAAATACAGATTTAATGAAACGTTTATTTTGGTTCTTTGGTTCCCAAAGACCTTGAATCATTTTGTTGAAAATCGGTATCGTTTACACTACTCTGTGACTGGTTAACGTCAGTCACGTGATGAGTGATCCCCCACCTCTAGTTCAGAGCTAACACCATCCAGAACACTCATGATCATCTACTTGGTTAGTTGTCTTGAGAAAGAAGTCTACACATACCCACAGACCGGCTTCAGACGGGACATACTTGCTCAGAGGTAATAGTTAAATACCACAATTTCCTCTTTAGCCTCTTTGTGGCACTAGTAATATACTCTTTCTGTATCAAAACCAACGGGTGTTTGCTTAATTTAAAATAGTCGGTGGAAAATCTGTGTCAGAACATTGTGTTTTTTCAGTTACATGCGCGTCAGGAGGACTCGGTTCATACCCACAAGGAAATATTTGCACTTTTGCGTTCAGTTTCAAATATATGTTGTGTCAAAACCGTTGATACTGTTGAGCAGGTCATTACTCTTCATCTAAACTTTCACGAGCACTATTAACTTTTTAATATTTTGGTATCAGTGAAAAAGTGGATTTAAAGTGTGGAATTGAAGAATCAAAAACCGAAGCGTGCTACGAGAATATACTCGTGATAGCTTGCTCAGTTTTAAAAGTCACTCCCAGGACTCAAAGGGTCAATAGTACTCGTCAAGATCTTTCATCAGAACGGTCACACTTTGTGTTTTTGTTTCATATGTTGAGAAGTTATGGCGTCTCTACATTCAGTTTTAAAAGGTACTTTCAGGATTCAAAGAATTAATTAATAGTACTCACCAAGAGCTTTCATCTGAATGACCCTTACTAGTACTCCAAGCTAGATCACTCGCTAGAGGTAGTCTCGGAGTAGTCCGGGAGTACTCCAAGCTAGATCACTCGCTAGAGGTAGTCTCGGAGTAGTCCGGGAGTACTCCATGTTAGATCACTCGCTAGAGGTAGTCTCGGAGTAGTTCGGGAGTACTCCAAGTTAGATCACTCGCTAGAGGTAGTCTCGGAGTAGTCCGGGAGTATTCCAAGTTAGATCACTCGCTAGAGGTAGTCTCGGAGTAGTCCGGGAGTATTCCAAGCTAGATCACTCGCTAGAGGTAGTCTCGGAGTAGTCCGGGAGTACTCCAAGTTGGATCACTCGCTAGAGGTAGTCTCGGAGTAGTCCGGGAGTACTCCAAGCTAGGTCACTCGCTAGAGGTAGTCTCGGAGTAGTCCGGGAGTACTCCAAGTTAGATCACTCGCTAGAGGTAGTCTCGGAGTAGTCCGGGAGTACTCCAAGTTAGATCACTCGCTAGAGGTATAGTCTCGGAGTAGTCCGGGAGTACTCCCAACTCACTCGATTTGTACCGCGCAAGTGTGAACTAACCTCGAGTTGGCGTGATACAAATCGAGTGAATCTCGGACAACTGAAAATGTACTCGTGTGAACGCATTCTCGGGAATGACCCGGGAGTACTCCGAGATAACTCTTGCTAGTGTAAATAGGGTCTTAAGCCCCATTTACACTACAGTGGATTTTTGGTACGGCCGCTCGGATAAAAGTGGTACCCGTGCCAGTTTTACCCGTGCTCGGGCTACCTATTTAGGTAATCCACCTATTTAGGTAATCCACCTATTTAGGTAGTCCACCTATTTAGGTAATCCACCTATTTAGGTAATCCACCTATTTAGGTAATCCACCTATTTAGGTAGTCCGAGCACGGATAAATTTGGTCCGGGTACCACTGTTATCCGAGCCGTACCAAAAATCCAGTGTAGTGTAAACGGGGCTGTAGATAGCAATTTTGTAAGCAGTTTAGTCTATAGCATCAAAGTACTTCGGTACGTGTATCAACTATAATACGTATACATGTATACCTTTTCCTTTGTATGACGGCGTTATAATGCTTTATATGTTTTCCCTTTCAAATATAATTTTCTTGCCTTGCTTTTAAGTCAGGAAAAGCTTTTCTAAAAAATTGATAACACTTAACAGTCACGAGTGAAATAAACATTGTATTTACTCAGGGTTATTTCAGAAACTAATTTTCTGTAGTTTATGTGTCAGCTGTACCTAAGTTTACCTAATCGAGCACAGTAAAATTTAATATAATCCATTTATTAATTCTGCACGGTTTACATTGCTAAATATTCATATGAAGTTTCTCAAAACCATTTTGTTTTTAATGTTTTTTCTCAAAAGAATTTTATTGCCAGAATCTAATTAATAAATCCTTCTATTTCAACTAAATACTTATAAATTTCGGAAACCATCAAGCTTTTTCTAAAGAGCCGATCGTCACGCAGAACAGTTGCTGACGTTTCCAGATATTTAGATGTCGCTTTTACTTGTAATAAAGCTCACTTATCGAGAAAGTGTCAGCGCTGACGCCAGCTAGCCAGCTGAGGTTATGAATCAACTTAGGTACTTCAGAAAGCATTGAAGCCGTACTTCCGACAGCTTTTATACGAAAACTCTATGTTAAAAGAACATGCAAGAAGCCGAGAAAGGTGTAGAGCGGAGTGTATGGAGACCCTATGGAGTTGATAATTTGTTCAGGGTATTTTTCACACGCAGCATTGGATTTGAAGCCAGGTAACACATTTTAACCGCCGAGTATATATTTCAGTATTAAGATCAAACACTGATGTCACTGATCATATAGTATCATCTACAGCAAAATGCTGTCGGCAAGTCAGGCTGAAACATCAGCTAGTTGTAGACTTTTCCGGCTCCAAGGAACAAAACGTACTTTTCAAAATATTTTTAAAAAACGAAAGGAAAGCATGCATTAGTTTATACTGCTTCTCATCTGCCGTTTTATTCTTATTTGAGTTTGCTCATTATAGTTTGAATTTCTAATTTCTGAGATGAAAGTTCTGGAACATGAAATGGAACACTGCAAAACCGTTTTCAAAACAATGATATTAAGAGTGTTCATCACTTTTGTGCAATTCATCAAAGCATAGTTGAAGAATTTAAAGAAATGATTCGAGAAACCATGAAATCAACTGAATAAATTGTCTTTAGTTAGAACTAACACAAGATAGTTTTGCGTCATACATTATTAGAAGATCTAATGCAACATTATGGCGTTAAACTGGATGAAAAAGTGGTCCCACAGTTTGTCGGTAATACTCTCGATATACAGAGCATTAATATTATGACTTTTATAAATATGAAGCAACGTTTATCCACTGAAAAAATGTTGTTTTTTATAAGAACCAGATAATTTTAGTCGAGGCTCACTGTTCGTACGTGTTCAACATATACCTGACTGTTTTTACAAGTGGGTCAAAAAGGTTCCCAATGTAGCAATTCAAATATATTCCACAATCATACAAAAACTTTGACTGAGCCATCTCAACAAGACAAGAAGGAAATCGGGTTTTCTATTGAAGGATGTTATTTAGTCATATGGCCCGAGCTTGTTCTTAATTTGTTCTTAGCATTAAGGCAAATTTAATCTTTAGTTTTCTTATAAAGGGGGTTATTATAAAAAAGCGTGTAGATAGCATTAAACTGGATGAAATAGCAATCTCCCAGCTTGTCGGTAATACTCGCATTGATATACCATGACCTTTTTAAAATATGAAGCAACATTTATACACTGAAATAGCATGGATCAGTAGTGCATAACTAAAATCTTATATCTTTAATTGTTCATAATATTATATTTGTTTACGAGTACTAAAGTATTTTTGAGAGAAAAAATTGTCACTAAACATTGCGGATCATTTCTCTTCAACTTACATACCCTTTTCGTGTGTTATGGATTTTGCACATATATAAGGTCAGATCATGTGTTCTAGGTTTAAACAACTGCTGAAATTTCCTAGACAAGTTTTATTTGGACGCGTGCATGTACTGCCTATTTTGCAATATCTTGTCAAAGCAAAATGTGTTAATTAATTTGTGCCGTACACAATTGCAAGCACACAAAATTCACATTTAGGAACAATTGTTACGGATCGTTTCTAAATTAAAATGAAAATTAGGCAAGGAAAATAAGACGACTATGAGTGGTAACATATCTATATTAAATATTTCACTATCACAAGTTATTGGGTGGAACACCCGGCGAGAATTATGATAAAACTGTCCGGATATTGCAGGCAGCAGCTGTGTTCTATTGCGGGCGGAGTAATAACGTGTCTCAATCTGTTATTAACTCTGCGGATGTTTAATCTTACTTGTCAATATGCAGTGCTTGCTACGAAACGTTTTATATAGCTATAATACTGAGGAAGTTATACCTTTCCACAAATGAGCAAAAATGTCAGAAATGTACAAATGTGGTTGTAACGTTGAAATAGTCATGTATGCTTATGATTTATATAGCAATCTGTGAAAAAGCTCGATTTTCGGACGTTTCTGACTTTTAAGAATAATCTAATAAATTATAGGCTGACGTAGACTTTGGAATAAATGACTGAAATCGACAAGGAGAAGTATTATCATGCAAATATTGTCTTACATTGTTTGTACTTTCTTTGCATGTTTGGTGAACAACTTGAAAATCCATTTTATCCACTTTTAATCGGTTCGCGTCCATTGACCACGTCACAGATTAGAATAGAGGAATCCATGTAGTAGTATAGGAAATAGCGGTTTTGGCACAGCTGTTCCAAAACTTCATTTCCTATACTATAAGGTTCTTTTTGGGTTGCAAGTTTTGTGGCTCGCTAGGGGTGCGATCGCCTTGTTTTTGGTCTGAGGCACCCCTCCAAGGAGATAGCGATTTTGGCACAGCTGCCCAAAAACTTCATTTTCTATACTATACGGTCCCTAATAGGTTACAAATTTTATGGCCCGTTAGGGGTGCGGAGCGGGCTATATATTTGTTGCGAACATTTTGTCAACAATGAATAATTTTTTATTGGAGAAATGTTGGTAAAGGATATACCAAGATATAAATATCAAAGATGACGGGAAAACGTACGTGCCAGTGGTTAACTTTAAGCTCTACTAATCTATGTGCTAAACGTTGTGTTGGGGA
>JAOBYG010156312.1:0-10593 GCA_025403545.1 Epizoanthus stellaris
TCCTCGAAATGTGAGTCCTTTGAAGATGGCCTGAAGCCGTCGCTCTATTTCTGTTTGATTCAGAACACGAGGAAGACATGCGAGAAAAGAAGTTTGCCAACGAATCGCCCACACACCTCAACTGCTCACTCCGCGGGCCGAAAAAGTGCCAGCAGATCATCATGATCTCTCTCTTGATGCTACTGCTGCCGGCCGGCGCCACTTGGGCACAAACCATCCTGATTGACCTGGGCGACAACTTCTCCGATATGGCGGCGCAAAATTGGAATACCGTACAGTTCACGCAATCGGTAGCCGATCTCATTGACGATACCGGAGCCTCGACTGGAATTTCCTTCGCACCGCTTTTTTGGGGCGGCGACTTTCAAAATAGCGATAATTGGATCGAGGACACCGATTGGGTTTTGAAAGAGGCCGCCACCGATCATTTCGGCGGATTCTCCAATTCGACGATCACCTTCGGAAATCTCGATGGGCTTTATAAGCTCGAAGTGGTCTCTGCCCATCCGCAAACCGATCACCTGACCGACATCACGGTCAATGACACCTTCGCCGATGGCAACTTCCAGAATCTGCCGGGCGTCGACGGTGACGACTTCGACCCTGATACTGACGGCCGAGACGCAAAGAATTTTTTGATCTGGGACCCCGTGGTACCGATTAATGGAGAGATCGTTCTAAGGGTGATCAAATTGGCCGGATCCAACGCCATTTCCGTCAGCGCTTTGCGCTTGACCCGGGTCGGCGATATTCAGGCCAGCGAGATCATGTTGACGGCCACCGCGAAATCGGCAACTGTGTCGGAGCCCTCTGATCAGGTGGGCTTCACCGCGCGCATCGACAATATCGATGCCGGTAGCGTCGAGATCACCAGCTTGACGGATGACGTCTATGGCGACCTCAATGGCCAAGGCGACTGCTCCATGCCTACGACGATCGCCGAAGGGGCGTTCTATTCTTGCGATTTCACGGGTACAGTCACCGGCAATGCTGGCAGCAGCCCAATGAATACGATCTCGGCGTCGGGTTCTGGTCAGTTCAACGCGGTCTTTGACCAAGACACCGCGACAGTCGACGTCACGGATGTTCTGCCGGCGGCGCTGACCTTAAAATCCACCTTCTGCCAGAACTTCATCGGCGAGCCGGGTGGCTCAGTGGTTTTCAACGTCAAAGTCATCAACAACTCGGTTGAGGCTATTGATGTGACCGACCTCTTCGACGATCACCATGGTGATCTGAACGGGCAGGGCGATTGCTCGGTGCCACAGACGCTACCCATTGGCGGCAGCTATAGCTGCACTTATACAGCAACCTTCAACGGCGTCGGCGGCGATACTCAGACCAGCACTCTGACGACGACCTTCGAAGATGATGAAGCGAATATCGACTCTGCGGACGGCTCGATTACGGTGTCGATTGAGACTACTGGCTCTTTGGTCTTCACGGATTGCTTCGAGTCCGGCGACGTCGCCGGCTGGTCTGAACTCGTCGTTGACCCCTGAGATCATCAGGTCTTGATGAGAGGGCCCCGACACACGAGGCCGGGCCCCTTAAAAGACCTCAGATCCTCGCTCGCACGCCTTGCGAGAGAGGCACCTGGCCGTCCTCGATGCTGGAGATATTTTTCTTTGGACCCTAACAGCCCGTGGCAAAAGTCGAGCCGCGCTGCGACTGACTTTCACCACGGGCTGCTAAGGGCAACAAATATCCGCCAATGCGGAGCTGATATCCGGATGCTCGAAGGTGAATCCCTCGTCGCGCAGCCGGCGGGAGACACAATAGCGACCGTAAAGCGCCAGCTCCGGATCGGTCCGCAAGATAAGCGGGGCTCCAATCCGCACCATCCAGCCGGCCGCCGGCAAACCTATCGGCCGGCGCAGGGCCCGCCGTAACTCACGCATGAGCTCAGCGTTTGAAACCGGATTCGGCGCGGTCGCGAGGTACGCTCCCGCCATTGCAGGATCGGTGATCGCTCGAACGAAGAGACGATTCATATCCAACTCATGAATCCAGCTGATTCCTTGCCGTCCATGCCCAACTTTACCGCCAAATCCCCATCGCACCAGGCGGGCGAGGCGGCCTAGCGCGCCGCCCTCGCGGCCAAGCACGAAACTGGTCCGTAAGATGACTTGACGCATCTCCGGCAGCGCCGCCGCGGCAAATGCCGCTTCCCATGATCGCCCCACCGAGGGCGCTAGCCCCAAACCAAACGCCGACTCTTCGTCGCAGACGAGCTCCGGCGGGTCGCCATAAATATGCGCCGTCGACATCTGAACCCAGACAGCTGGTGGATTCTCCGTGTCTCTGAGCGCGCGGCCCAGGACCTGGGTCGACTCAACCCGAGAACGCAAAATTTCGTCGCAATGATCCGGAGTCTTGACGCAATCGACCGTCCGCCCCGCCAGGTTAACCAAAGCAGAAGCGCCCTCCAGATGAGTCGCCCACTCGTCCACGGTGCGCGCATCCCACGACACGTGGGTCCACATTCCTTGAGCCTTCGGCGGTCGACGGGAGATTAGGACCACGCCACAGCCAAATTCTGCAAGGCAACGCGCCAGATTCAAGCCGAGAAATCCGGTGCCGCCAGCGATGACGATCTTGCCCTTTGGTTTCAATTTTCAGCTCCTCGGATTTCTCACGGTTGAGCACGCGATCAACGCGCTTTCGAATCGCTGTCGAAGTCGCGATTCGACGCCTCGAATGACCTGTCGTATAGTCATTTCACTCGACAATTCGTCCCTCGCCGCGACAGCGGCTCTCGGCATCAGCGGAGTGAGCGATGGTTTCTCATGGAACGCCCGGTGTCATTGAGCAAGGCCTTTCGAGCGACATGCTCGATCGTGCCGACTCTATCGTGCTGACAGCTCTTGGCCTGGCGCCGGAGGACCGCCTAGGTTATCTCGACCGTATATGCGCTTCTTCAGCCGAGCTGCGCAATGAGGTCGAATCGCTGCTTTACCTCGAGACCGATCAGCTGGCGGCCATCGACGAGCCGGTCTTCCAGATCCATATGGACGCTGATGAGGAGGCCGGTGAGGATCGCATCGGGCCCTACCGGGTCGGCAAAGAAATCGGCCGTGGCGGCGTTGCCACGGTCTACCAGGGTCGGCGTTTCGACGACCCGGACCGTCGAATTCTCGCGCTCAAAGTCCTACGCCGAGGCCTCGATAGTGCCGAGGTGGTGCGTGGCCTACGCCGTGAAGGGCAGATTCTCGCGCAGCTGGCACACCCTTTCATCGGCCGCGTCTACGGCGGCGGCCTGAGTGAGGACCATCGGCCCTATTTGGTGATGGAGTTCATCGAAGGTGAGACTCTCGATCGCTATTGCCGGCATCAATGTCCCGACCTCCGAACCCGCCTCGAGCTCTTTTTAAAACTCTGCGAAGCGGTCGACTATGCCCATCAGCGCCTGGTCGTACACAGCGACATCAAGCCATCGAACGTCTTGATCACCGAGGCTGGCGAGCCGCGCTTGCTCGACTTCGGTATCGCCAGGCTACTCGACGCCAGCGGCGAGCGCAGCTCGACTGCAACCTCCCGCGGCCGGCGCATGTTGACGCCGGCCTATGCCAGTCCCGAGCAGGTGCGCCAACGAGCGATCACCACCGCGACAGACGTCTATGCGCTCGGCGTCGTGCTCTACGAGCTATTGAGCGGCCTGCGCCCACTCGATCTGGCCGCGGACGACGGGGATTGGCGGCGCGTGGTCTGCGAGCAGGATCCGCCGCCGCCTAGCCGAGCTGGCGAGGCGCAGGATCAAGACCAGGGCCAGGGCCAGGAACGCCTGCGTGATCGCGGCGTGCGGCGTCGACTCATCAGCCCCGACCTCGACGCCATCACCACCAAGGCCTTGCGCAAGGAGCCCGAGCAACGCTATTCATCCGTGCGCGGGCTGGCCGACGATCTACGCGACTATCTAGCTGGTCGGCCGGTGGCAGCTCGTCGCGGCAACCTGCTCTACCGAGCCGGCAAGCGAGCACGACGCCACCGAACAGCGCTCGCCGTCAGCGTTCTGATCCTGGCGATGGCGGCGACGTTCCTGGTCGATCGACAACGCCAATTGGAACGCGTGCGGTCGGAAAGCGCGAAGGCCAGCGCGGTGCGTGACTTCCTACTCGATCTGCTGACCGGTGCCGACCCGCTGAGCTACGACGGCGACCCTCCGACGGTGAGGGAGCTACTCGACCGCTCTCATCAACAGCTCGATGAGCTGGAAGATCGCCCCGAGATCAAAGCCGCGGTGATGGGTACGCTCGGCGAGATGTACTCCAGGCTGGGCGATTTCGAGCGCGCCGAGCCTCTGCTCAGCGCTTCCCTCGAATACGCCCGGCAGCATCCCACGGCCGTCGATGAGCTCATCCAAGCACTATTGAGGGCGGGAGAATTTGCCCAAGAAGGCGGAGATTTTTCATACGCCATCGAATTGCTCGAAGAGTGCATGGACCTGCTCGGCCACCACCCCAAGGACCCTCTGGATCTTCCGAGAGTGCTCGGCGAGCTCGGCCTGGCGCATCGGGAGCTCGGCCGAGCCGAGACCGCGGCGCGGTATATGAACCAAGCCCTGGCAGATCTAGGAGACCGGGGCCTCTTCGACCATCCGATCGCTCAGACGATCCGCAACAACCTTGGATTGGTCTATTACGACGAGCGCCGATACGCCGACGCAGCAGCGCTTTGGCGAATCTTATTCGAGCAACGTCGACAACGCGGTGACCGGCGCATGGACACGGCATTGACCGCCATCAACCTGGTTTCGGCCTATACCTCGCTCGAGGACTACGCCGCCGCCGAGGCGCCAGCGCGCGAAGCCCATCGTGTGCTCTCGGAGCTGCTGGGCCCCAACCATCCCAATACCGGCGCCGCTGCCCTGGCGCTGGCCAGAGTGGTCGAAGGCCTGGGCGATACCGATGCTGCCATCAAGCTCTTGCTCGAGTCGAAGCAGCACCTGGATGGCGACGGCAAGAGCGAGCTGCCGGTCGCCGCGGCTCAGGCCCTCGAGCTCGCCAAGATGCTGTCTGAACAAGACCCGGAGAGAGCCCTCGAGGAGATTCGCCGAGGCCGGCTGATGTGGCAGAGGATCTTCGGCGCCGAGCATCCTTTGATGGCCGAATTCCATCAGGTTATGGCAAAAATCGCGGTCGGCGAGGAGGCACGATCGGCGGCAAAAGCGGCGCTCGATCTTTATCGCCAGCAGTTGGGTGAAGAACATCCGACGACCGTTGAGGCCCGTCAGCTCCTCGACCGGCTCAAGTGAAGGCAGCGTGATTGATGGCCGCTTCAAAGAGTCTGGAGCTCACGCACCAGACGCCGCCGCCCCAAGCGCCAATCTCGCTCCACCGTCGGCTGTGAGCTGCTGACGGCGTCGGCTATCTCCGGCATGGTCAGGCCGCCGAAAAGTCTGAGCTCAGCCACCCGGCCCTGGCGCGGATGCCTGTCTTCGAGTCGTTTGAGTGCTTCATCGAGCATCAATGCGCGGTCCAGATCGAGCTCTATTCCCGGCTCGGCAATGCCGTCGAGCCGCAAATCTTGGTGCTCCCCGCCCCGTTTGGCCGCGCCGCGTTCACGAGCATGGTCGACCAAGATCGTGCGGATCAGGCGCGAAGCCAGCGCGAAGAAATGACTGCGATCCTGAAAACCCTGGACCTCCACTCGACGCAGGCGTAAATAGGCCTCATGCACCAATTCGGTCGGCTGGAGGCTCATCTCCGCCGATCCCTGAGCAAGGCGATGCCGAGCGATCTGCTTGAGCTCGGAGAAGACCTTCTCGATCACTCTGTCGAGCGCTTCAGGGCGCGCGGAGCCAGCCCAATAGTTGAGCAAACCCGTCAAGTCCTCTGTTGGCTGCATCTACAGCATTCTCGCATATCGCTCGGCTGCAAACCGTAAAACACATCAAAACTTGTGCATTTATCGATATTTTCATTCAGACGAAATTTCCTGATGGTATTGCTGTGTGAAATCCGTTGGATAAGACATAACGAGCCTTCCTAACTGAAATGCCCTATGGCTTCCGCACGGCTCCGAGTCCATTGCAGATCTCGGAGTCCAAGCGCCTGCTGTCTGGGAAAACCGAGGAGTCGATTCATGTACCGTACTCTCCTGCTCGCCGTGCTCACCGCCTTTGTTGCCACCGCCGCCTTCGCTCATGACTCCAGCCCGGCATCCGACGCCGCGAACGCAGAGCTCTTCAAGCTATACGCCTTCGAGCTCGCGGCCGCCAACAACGAGGGATTCAGCTCCCTGGGCGAGATTGCCCTGAGCATGGTCAAGGCTCTGGAAGCCAACGACCAAGAGGCCTACGCCGGCGCCAAGGCCATTTACCAATTCCGCATCGGCCAGATGCCCCTGAAGTTGCGGACCGCGCTCGAGAAATTCCAGACGGACCTCTCAGACACCAGCGCAAGAGCCTTCGAAAAGCATAATTGCGGTGGCGGCGGTGGCGGTGGTGGTGGCGGCGCGACCTGCGATCCGCCCTGCAAGACTGTCTGCTGGCCTACCGGTGGCCTGTGCACCAGCAACGGCTGCGCCTGCTACTGATCTCATCCGATGGTCGGGCGCCTCAGGCGCCCAGGCAACAGGAATCCCGGCTGCGGCCGGGATTTTTCTGTTCAGGCCGCAGGCCGAAGTCCAAGCTGCCGTCTGCCATTTTCAGCGGTTATGATCCGCATATGCCTCTCTCGAAGCTCCTGTCGCAGCCTTGCCACTGGCTACTCGCCGGTCTCTTCCTATTGCTCTTGGCGCTGCCGAGCAGCATCTCCGCACAAGGCAATGTTGATCCGGTCATCGTCGAGGGGATCGCTCCGCCGGCGCCGCCACCCCCTCTTCCGGCGGCAGATCAGCCGGTGCCAGTGCAGGTCACGCTGTCTCTCATCAAGGTCTCGCAGATCGACACGGTCTCCGAGACCTATCGAATGGACGCGTATCTGCGTGCTCGCTGGCACGATGAGAATGCTGTGAAGCTTCTGCTGCGCTCGCCGGAGGAAAACACCGTATACCTCGACGGGGCGACGGGCGAGCTGCTGGGACGAGTCATCTGGTGGCCTGATCTGGAGCTGATCAACACCGTCGGCGGACGCGACATCACGAATCTCCGTCTCGAGGTCTTTGCCGATGGCACGGTTCAGTACACAGAGAGACTTCAGGCGGAGTTGGCTTCCAATATGGACTTTCGCCAATACCCTTTCGATCGCCAGGAATTGCTGATCCAAATCGAGTCCTATTCCTACACCGAGAACGAGATGATCTTCGTCGAGCCGACGGCCAGCTCAGGTCATTTGCAAGACAATCCTTCTCCCGATTGGCTGATGTCCGAGCCGACCTCCAAGGTCTCACGGCATGAAAATAGCGACGGCTGGTATAGCCGCCATACGCTCACACTCGAGGCCGAACGCCTGCCAGGCTACTTCATATGGCAGGTCTTTCTGCCACTCTTTCTAATTCTCGGCACCAGCTGGATCGTTTTCTGGCTCGACGAAATGAGCGACAAGATCAATGTCGCTTTTACTTGCCTTCTGACCATCGTAGCCTTCAATTTCTATACTGCGACGCTTCTGCCTCAGCTGCCCTACAATACTTTCATCGAGGCGGCGGTGATCTCAGCCTACGTGGCGACATTCGCCCTGATCGCCTACGTGCTCCTCGCCGATCGCCTCGCCGCCGCCGGCAAAAGCGCGCGAGCAGAGTGGCTTCTGAAAACCGGTCGCTGGCTCTTCCCACTCGGCTATGTCGCTGCTTTGGCGTTGACTGCGCTTCACTTCTTCTAGAGCCTCGAACGAATGGTACTCGTCGACTGCTGCTTCAAGGCTGCAGCCGCCTGCCGTCGCTGGACTGCGGACGGAGTGATAAAGCCCATGAATCCAAGCCGATCAGCCTGGCACGCGGCATGCTTCGTGGCAATATGAATTAAAACCCTTGCCAGGAGATGCCATGTCGCGACCGCCGAAACCTTCAGGAATGGAATTTGCCATTCTTCGATACCGTGCCAAATCGTGGGCGATTCGCCCGACGCCGATGGTGGCTCAGCCATGAGAAATCATCGTCATTGGCTATTTCAGGAGTTGGATTCTTGGCTCGATGCAGGATTGATCGAGCCACACCAGGCGGAAGCCATCCGCGGCCGCTATCCGCGGACTCAGGAGATATCTTGGGGCAGACTGGCGCTATCCGCGCTCGGCTCGATCGTTTTTGGCTTGGGCGTCATTCTCTTCTTCGCCTATAACTGGGACGATATGCCCAAGCTCGCCAAGCTTGGAGTGATCTTCACCGGCTTGCTCATGGCGCATGGAGGCGGCTACGCGCTGGCTCTTAGAAAACGCGGCATGACGGCGCAGATCGAGGCTCTGCATTTATTGGGAACAATGCTTTTTGGCGCCGGAATTTTTCTGATCAGTCAGATCTATCATCTCAAAGAAGTCTATCCAGATCCTTTCTTTATCTGGGCGCTCGCCGCATTGGCCATGGCATGGGCCTTGCCTTCACTGCCCCAAGCCTTCGCCGGCCTGCTATTGATCGTGATGTGGAGTGCTAGCTCGCAGCGGCTTTTTCTCCCAGAGAGCAATTATTTGGCGACCTTCTTGATACTGCTGATCATTCTTCCTTTGGCTTATCGGCTACGCTCAGGAATTTTGACTTTCTTTGCCGCGGGATCCCTCTTATTCGTCTTGCCATTCGGAGCTGCAGCGGATTTAGACGAGCTGACGGTTTATCTCATCTTTTTTTTGGCGATCGGATATTTCGCTTCTCGGTTTCTGCTCACCAAACGACAATCGGGCCAAACGTTGGCCTCTGACCTGAGCTCGATGCCGGGGCTGGGCGCCTTGGCGACACTCGGCCAATGGGTTTATTTGGTCTTTATTTTCATCGCCAGCTTCGAAGGCTCGATCAAATTCCTCTTCGACAAACGCCCCGACGGCCTGCTTCAATGGGCGCTCCTGCTGATTCCGCTCGGCCTGGCGATTGCAGCTCTAGTAGCAGCCTGGATGGCGCTTGGGCGCGATCACGGGCTCGATCGTGCGACGGTGGTGGTCACCGCGCTCGCGCTTGCCCTGTCGGTGCTTATTCCCTTCAGTCTTCTCGATCCGCTCTTAGTGGCCTTGGCCGCTAGCGCAGCCTTGCTCACTCATGGCGTGATTCTGGTGCTCGGCGGTTCCCGGCAACAGCGGTGGCAGCAGGTCGTTTATGGCTGCATCCTGGTTTCGGCTGTGACGACGGCTCGCTTTTCCGACCTCTTCGACAGCCTCTTGGCCCGCTCCATGGCTTTTCTCGTGCTCGGCATTGCACTCTTCGCCGTCGGCCATTATTACCAAGCCCATAAGAAGCAGATAGAGGTCGATCATGCATAAAGTCCCCATCCTCATCGCCGTGGCCCTTCAATGCCTCTACCTCGCCAGCCTGGCGGCTCAGCGGGAGCATCTGATTCGCACTGGCGACTCGATCTTCATGCGCACCGCGCCGGTTGACCCCAGAGATCTTTTCCGGGGCGACTATGTGACGTTGCGCTACGGTGTCAATGGCGTCTCCTCCGATGCTCTTCGCGGCGATGTCGCCGAACATCTGAAAGACTCGCGCTACCCGGTTTATGCCTCGCTCGAGCCAAGCCCGGGCTCGAAGGATCTTTACCAACTCCGACATCTGAGCGATGTCGCTCCGCAGGACGGGCCCTATCTTTCAGGTCGAATCGCCCATGGCTGGCGATTCTCCGCGCCGCCCGGAGGCGCCGCGGCGGAATACGGCATCGAGGCCCTTTTCGTCGAGCAGGGGCAAGGCCTTGAGATCGAGAAGAAGCGGGGATATCGAGAAGGTCTGCAGATTCCCATGGAGGTGGAGCTCGCCGTTGGGCGGCGGGGAGACGCGGCGATACGCGGCTTCCGCTGGAGTCCGATCGGCATACAATTCGAAGTGCTGCGTCTCGAGCAGCGCAGCCTGATGCAATTGCGCGAGCTTGGTGATGAATCTCTCGAAACCGTGCGCTCTCCCGAAGTCTCGATCACCCTTCAAAACGTCAGTGAGCAGACATGGTGGCTGGTCGATCCGGGGGATCATTGCTCTTTCAAGCTGGTAGGCAGCGGAGCTGGTAGTGAGCCATGGACCTTGGCACATCCGATCTGTGAGGCCATCGAGCCCACGGTCGACGATTATCTCGAGCTACTGCCTGGCGAGAGCTATACCGTCAATCTCGACCTCGACCTGGCTCGCTGGCAAGTCCTGAACGACGGCCAAGCGACCTCTCTGGCAGGATTGGGCGAGCCGACCAGGGCTCGATTTCGCATCGCCTATAGTCCAGAGACCAAGTGGGCCGAAGCGGCGCCAACATCAGGCGATCAGCTATGGCTGATCGAGATGCCAAGCCCCAATTTCTCTGCCATCGGCCGGGTCGACTGAAAGGGCCGATTGACCGAGAAATTTCCAATCCGGGCCAATCCACAGAAGTGCTACGGGCGTAAAATCATTGACAGCGAACCCTCGATGCTGCCATCGAAGATGCGACAATCAAGCGGTCCGAGATGCTTTAACAGCATGTGGCGGAAGTCTGCCGCTGGCGAGAGCTGCGAATTTTTCGCCGAATCAAGGCGTGCAAACCGCAGGCGATTCGGG